>JAOYNC020076271.1:0-59485 GCA_025802115.2 Bertia moriformis
GCCGGGGGGGGGACACGGCGCCAGATGATAGTAACTCGGCTTACGGCCAAGAGACGACCCAGACAACGACGACGGCAACGGCAGTAGCAGCAGCAGCAACAACAACACAGCCGCCGCCCACAGAGTCACCGCAGCCCCGCAGACCCCTCACCGAGACCCTGATCCAGCAGACATTTATATCCAGGCAGGAGGTGGAGCGACTCAAGTCGACCGTAGCCACGATCGAGGTGCGCCCGGCTCCGAAAGCAGCCAGGGGATGGAAGAAGAGCAGCCCGTCGGACGATGCGATACGAGATCAGACCCTGTCGATCGCCCGCAGCGTGCTCATGTCGCAGGATATCTCGCTCCGCAAGGGGGCCAGGTGGGGGATCGACAGCTGCCCGGCCCCGCCCCTGTCGTCCCTCTGGGCCCCAGGGGGGGCCCTGTCGCCATCTGGGGCCCGGCCGAGGCCGAAGGCAAAGCCCAAGCTGGTCTTGCCCGTCAGCACGATCCGCGGAAACAACGTCGACTTTGTGCCGGTGGACGTGCCCGAGGAGCGGGTCCCGCCCCCGCTGTCGTATCAGCTGGATCGGGTCCTCTTCAACCCGGGCGTATACCACCTGCAGGACCCGCGCTCCAAGGTCTTCAACTTCGACCCGTACCTCGCCAAGATCATGCCGATCGAGGAGTTCGACTTCAAGGCGCTCAGGGGCTGGACCACGTCTTCGAAGGACAACAAGCTGATCGCGATCGCGGCCCAGAACGACAAGAAATACTGCGGCTCGACCTCGAGCATGACCTCGATCCTGTCGCACTTCCACTACCTGATCTCCAAGTGGCGGCCCGTCGGGCTCAGCCACATGTCGCGCGACTTCAGCCCGGACTCGCAGAACTTCACCGAGGTCACGCGGGCCCCGGCCGCCGCATTCCTGCACTGGCGCGACGGCGTGTGGGCGATCGACTCGGACAAGGAGTATGACGGCGCGACGGTGCTGTCGATGCTTGGCAAATCGATGGAGAAGCTGTTGACCCTGCCGACGAAGGATTTCGAAAAGTACCGCCGGACCCGGTCGGCCGAGTTGACGGACGAGGAGCGGAACGCGGACGAGGTGTACCACTACAGCGCGCTGGGAGACTTCATGATGCGGTCCCAGCTGGACGCGTACGACCGGCGGCTGCCCGGCACCGGCGTGTTCGACCTCAAGACCCGGGCCGTGGTGACGGTGCGGATGAACGCGGAGAGGTTCCGGGACAGGCGCGACTACGAGATCCGGCGCCGGTTTGGCCAGTTCGAGTCGTTTGAGCGCGAGTACTTTGACCTGATCCGATCTGCATTCCTGAAATACTCGCTGCAGGTGCGGATGGGCCGGATGGACGGTATCTTTGTCGCGTTCCACAACACGCAGCGGATCTTCGGGTTCCAGTACATCCCCGTTGAGGAGATGGACGCGGCTCTGCACGGGACCGAGAACCGGATGCTGGGCGACATGGAGTTCCGGCTCAGCCTGAAGCTGTGGAACGAGGTCCTGAATCGGTTTACGGACCGGTTCCGGGGCCGGTCCATCCGGCTGCACATCGAGACGCGCCAGACGGAGGAGAGCTTCATGTACTTGTTCGCACAGCCGGTGACGAGCGAGCAGATCGCCAGCATCCAGGACGCCAACACGGCCGCCGTTCTGGCCTTTGAGGATCAAATCCTCGGCATCTCGAGGGAGGAGGAGGAGGATGAAGCGGCGGCGGCAGGGCCGATGCCGCTGGCTGAAGAGCAGCCGCCGCAGCAGCAGCAGTTATTGTATGAGGAAGAGGGTGCCAGTGACGAGGGTGCCAGTGACGAAGAGCCGTCACTGCCGCCATCATATCGATCCCTGGATGGGCAGGATGTCTGGGACAAGATCATGCAGCGGGTTGAGGAGACGATGGAGAATGAGGAGCTCGGGATCGGACACGTCCGGGAGGCGATCCGGACCGCGCTCGAGCAGAGCGGCCTGATCCGCGACTTGACCCAAGACGACCTGGCCGTGTATGTCGACTCGCTGCTCGAGGCACTCACACGGGAGGAGGCGGCGACGACTACGGCCACAGGGGTGATCAAAGAGGGGGGGACCGGCATAGAGCGCGAAGAGGAGGTTCGGGAGGAGGAGGGGGTCGAGATCGAAGCCCCGGTAGAGGCGTCCGAGCAGATAGACAAACTGTCGGGAGTGCCAGAAGACGGCGCGAATGGACTGGCGGCCGAGGGACTGGCGGCCGAGAGCGTCTCGTCAGAAGACCATGTCGAATTGGCCAGCGACAGCGGCAGTCCCGAACAGGGCAGCCTCGACCACGGCAGTCCCGAGCACGGCCCCGGATTGGCTGACCAAAACATCACGCTAAAACACACGACCGAATCCCCCGACGAGTTAGTAAGGGCAGAAGCGGTAGCGGATCCGGTCGTCCTTGATTTCGACGACCGAGCCTGGGTCCCAGAAGCCTCTTCCGCCGAGATGGCATACGAGGAGGACGCGGCGAAAGCGGCATCCTGGACGGAGCGCGACGGCATGACTCCACCTACCATCGGACACGGGAGCGAGCTCATTTCGGACTCGGACCTAGCTGAGGTGCACGAGTACGAGGTTACCGAGCCAGAGGTGGCCAGATACCAGATGGAGCGGATGGTCAGCGGAGACGAGAGGGGCATCTCGGCCCCGGTCTCGCTCACGGACCTTATCCTCAGGTCAATCGACGTCAAGGCTCAGACGGCCAGCGCGCCCGAGATGCAGGACGAGCGGCTCGTCGACTTTGAGCGAATCTTGTCCGAGTTAATCATCGGCTCGAGGGAGCAGTCGGCCGATGGCGAGGACGTCGCCAACCTCGAATCGTCGCACCCGTTCGGGGCGGCCGAATCGCTACCGGCCGACGCCGGCGGGGCCGACGCCGGCGGCGGGAAGGGCGAGGCGGCTGAGAGCAGTCCGGTCGGGGAACAGGTCGGTGCGATGAAGATCCCGATCAGCCCCGAACTGGTCGGGCTGGTGATCTCGATCCGCAACAAGGTCAACGGCGTGTACAAGACCCGGCCCGAGATCACGCACGACACCCGCCATCTCAACTGGGACCTCGAATACACGGTCAAGGAGATAGAGCCGGGCCGGGCCCGAACCCTGTACTCGCAGATTCTCACGAGGCGATACCAGATTTTTGGCGCCAAGAGGGAGGCGAGAGGAGGGGGGCCAGCCACAACCGAGAACGAGAACTCTTCCGCGGTGCGGCGGGCCCGGTTCTCTGAGCACTTTGACCGGATCATGGACAAGATGTCGAAGGACGGCAAGGAATATCGCCGCCGCGAGGACCAGACCACGTGGGAAAAGCCGGTTTATGTGTGGGGCGAAGACCGGCCGAGACTGTCGCCGCAGATGGCGAGCAGGATGCAGGAGAAGAAGAAGTGGTCATGAGGGGGGGGGGGGCTGCTGTGGCGTGGAGAAGGTCTGTATGTGAGGCCTGATGGATGCCGGTGTGAGAGGCTGTTCCCGCCGCTGTCAGCCGAGAGGACGGGAGAAAAGAGGAGAACAGGCGGTGAGGGAGGGTAGAGAATGTATGATTAGAATAGCTGCGTAATCGGGCCGGACTCGTGTCCGGCACTGGTCCTCTCTTCTGCTGAACTTTCTCGCCGGGGTCCGTGCGGTGTGAGATGTCCGAGATGTCCGGCACCGAATTGGAAGGATGATGAAAAAAGCCAAGAGTAACGAACAGGAAACGGAAGCGGAAGTGTAAATGGAAGCGGAAGTGCAAATAGTAGCGGAAGTGGAAATGGATATGGGAATTTCGATGGATGAACACGGCGGCTAACGGGCTCGGCTTGCCTCGTACCCGGCTGCCACTGAGATTGGGTTCCCCTTGTTGAGGCCTGCCACCGATGTTGGCTTCCCGCGTACGGGTCTGCCACCGATTTTGTCCCCGCCGATTTTGTCCCCGCCGATTTTGTCCCCGCCGATTTTGTCCCCGCCGGCGGCTATCCGCTCCTGACATGTGCCATTGGATACGCTGCCATTGGATATGCTGCTGTACATTATGCCCATGTCGCTCGCAGACCAGCCCGCCTTGGACCGGCTGACCGAGCTGCACTGTACTCTGGTTCGAAGACGCGTGGGACCGTGGCTTGCACGAGTCCTGGTAGAATGCTTGTGTGTGTGTACTGCTTTTATGGCGCATGATCGGATCCATTTGCCTGCCCCGAGGCTCAACTGCCTCCTCCTCTCACAGTGGTCGGTACCCTGATCTCGAGACGTGCGGTAGCTTCCAAGCTGGCTGGCTGGTTACATTGGACATGTTTTCGTTGCCTCGAGGTCTGATGCGAAACAGTGAAAATATAATATCCTTTTTTGATAGCGGAAATTGTTCTTTCTTTTGTTCAGACGATAATTCCCTCCGCCCCTTGCATTGAGGCCCTTTCTCTCTTGCCGTCCTCGTTCTGACCGCCCGCTGGCCCGCCCGCTGACCCGCCCGCTGACCCGCCCGCTCTCCGACTTGACAATCTTTTATTTAGCGGCTTCCGGTGTCACCGTATCTCAGACCAGGCCAGGCCTTTTTGTTTTTTTGCATTCAGGGTGTCGCGACCCGGCATATCCCGGCCCGACAGAGTAGGATCTCTAGCACTTATGACCACTCCCTCGGCAAGAACTTGGCGAGGACCCGGCGAGATCGGGCGTGACGTCCCAAAGACCTGGCTATAAAGGATCCGCAGATCCCCCGCATTTTAGATAGCCGGCAATAAGCCAATCTACCACCTAGCTCAGTGGTCCAAGTTGCAGCCGCGCCATCTCCAGCGTCACACATGGAGCCGGCAGAGGTCATCAGTGGTGGTAGCGCCGGCCCAGCCACCGGCGGCGAGAGGGCGCAGCAGCAGCAGCAGCAGCATACCCCGCACATCCTCTTCCTGGATGCGCACGACTCGTTCAGCAACAACGTCACATCGCTGCTGACGACCGTGCTCGGGGCCGACGTGCACGTGCTCGCAATCGACGCGCCCCTGACGCGGGAAGAGCTCGTCGCCGAGCTCCGCCATTACGATGCGGTCGTGCTCGGGCCCGGGCCCGGATCCCCCAACGAGGAGGCGGACGTGGGCCATATGCGGACCGTGCTCCGGCTCGAGGGCACGGATGCGGTCCCGGTCCTGGGCGTGTGTCTGGGGTTCCAGGCTCTGGCGAGAGAGTTTGGCGGCCGGGTAGAGCGGCTAAGACGCGGCAGTGGCGGCGGCGGCGCCGTCGGCGGTCTGCACGGCATGGTGCGCGAGATTCGCCACGCCGGAGAGGACATCTTTGAGGGCTCGGTCGGCCCGTTTCGCGCCACGCTTTACCACAGCCTGCATGCCAACCTGGGCCAGCACGCCGTGCCGCCGGCCGAGAGGTGGGCGCCCCTGCCGACATGCCCGGATCTGGTGCCGCTCGCGTGGGCCAAGGCCGGGTCCGGGCCCAAGTTTGAAGGCGGGGACGTGGACGCGGATCGGGAGGACTGGATCCTGATGGCGGCCCGCCATGTAACCCGGCCGCTCTGGGGGGTGCAGTACCATCCGGAGTCGGTCTGCACCGAGGCGGCGGCGAGCGGGCGAGTGTTGACCAGCTGGTTCGCGCGCGCGCGGGAGTGGAACCGGCGGAGCGGCCGCCAGCGGGTGGACAGGGCCGGTCGGATGACGAGCCCGTCGGCTGGCCCGGCCGGCCCGGCCAGGCGCGAGAGCTACCTGGAGCGGATCATGCGGATCCAGGGGGGGGAATCCGGCCCGGCCGAACGAGTCAAGCGAGGCGGCTGCCGCTGCCGCTACGAGCGCATCGTGGTCCCGCTGCCCGGCCCCGTCGCCGCCCCAGACATTGTGGAGATTCTGGGCCGGCAGGAGCACGAGAATATCATCATGGACTCGTCGAGCGCGCGGCCGGGCCAGCCCGCTTCTCAGCACCCGCAGGACACCCGGGGGCGGTTCAGCATCGTGGCCCTGAACGTCGAGGCGGCGCCGCGGTTCGAGTACCGGGTTGGGGAGGGCCGCGTCGTCGTGCGCCGGCCGGGCGGTGGAGACGAGCCGGACGAGGTGGTGGAGCTGGATCCGGCCGCGGGCCTGGTCGACGCGTGGGCGGTGCTCTCGCGGCACCTGGCCCGGCACCGGCTGGCCGCGGCCACCGCGCCGGAGCCCGAGGTCCCGTTCCGCGGCGGATTCATGGGCTACGTGACGTACGAGATGGGGCTGGAGGGGATCGGGGTTGCGGTGGGCCCGAGGACGCACCGGCGCCGGCCGGACCTGTGCCTCGTCTGGGTGACCGAGAGCATTGTTCTGGACCACGTCGCGGGCCTGATGGTGGTGCAGCGACTCGACGGGGGCTGGCCGATGGACCGGGAGGAGAGCCGGGACTGGCTGAGCCGGACTGCAGGACAGATACAGGCCTCGCCGGTGTGGAAGCGACGATTGTGCCAGCAGCAGCAGCAGCAGCAGCAGCAGCAACAGCAACAGCAACAGCAGCAGCAGCCGGACGGCAGCGGCCAGGGTGGGCCACCCCTCTTCCCGCAGCAGCATCCGCCACCTCAAATCAGCCGACCGGACGCGGACGCCTACCAGGCCCGCGTCCGGAAATGCCAAGAGTACATCGCGGCCGGCCACTCATACGAGCTCTGCCTCACGGCCCAGACGACAATTGCGCTGCAGCTGCCTCACACCGCCTCCCCAACCGCCACCGCCCCCGCCTCCTCGTCATCGTCCACATCCTCCATCTTCTCCCCCCCCCCTACCCCTCCGATCGCGGCCGAGGCGCCTCGGCCCTGGGCCCTGTACCGGGCTCTGCGGGCGCGCCAGCCGGTGCCGTTCGGGTCCTTCATCCGGCTGGGCGGCGCGACCCTCGTGAGCTCATCGCCAGAGCGGTTCCTCTCCCACTCGGCCAACGGGCTATGCCGCATGCACCCGATGAAGGGGACGGTGCGCAAGGCCAAGCGCGGTGGCGGCATCACCACCCGGCCCGAGGCCGAGGCCGCACTGCAGACCCCCAAGGAGCAGGCCGAGAACCTGATGATCGTCGACCTGGTCAGGCATGATCTGCACGGGGTCTGCGGCGCCGGCAGCGTGTCGGTCCCGGTTCTGATGCGGGTGGAGGAGTACCCTTCCGTGTGGCAGATGGTCACCGTCGTCGAGGGCCGGCTGCCGGGCCCGCACGTCACCGGCATCGACGTGCTGGCGGCGGCGCTGCCGCCGGGGAGCATGACGGGCGCGCCGAAGCGGCGCAGCTGCGAGATCCTCCGCGCGGTCGAGGGTGTCGGGGCAGAGCGGAGCCTGTACTCCGGCGTGGTCGGGTACATGGACGTGACGGGGCGGGGGGACTGGAGCGTGACGATCCGGTCCCTGTTTCGGTGGGAGGGTGATGAGGAGCGGAAAGACGGGGGGGCGCAGGAGGAGCAGGAGGGGGCAGAGGAGGATAAGGAGGGCAGCGAGGGCAAAGGCCAAGGCATGGCGGAAGTATGGAGGGTCGGGGCAGGGGGCGCCGTGACGGCACTCAGCTCGCCCGAGGGTGAATGGGACGAGATGCTGACGAAGCTAGCGGGGCCGCTGGGAGTGTTTGGGGCCGCTATCAACGACTGAGGCGGATAGACAGGGCACGAAATATGGACAGGCCAGAGAATGGGACATGGACAGGCCAGACAGATGAAGGATAGACAGATTTGACGGTTCTAGATGAGGGTCGACAGCTGAGACAATGGCTCCGGACAAGGGATGGTCGATACAATTGAACCCTCTGGCCGAGGGCGATAGACGATAGACGATAGATGAGCGAAGGACTATGGTCGAGACGGAGGGCGATAGAACGGGACAAGAACCCTGGCCGAGGGCGGTAGATGAGAGACAAGGACCCTGGCCGAGAGCGATAGACGGGACTCGGGATAGATAGGCAGACCCAGGACAGACGTACAATGGTCCCAAAGTGACCTTCCCGGCCCAGCACCGGGCACTAGCCTCCTACTACCGCCCCTGCCGCATATATAGACGAGGTCTTCTCCCTGACCAGAATTAACCGCTGCCGCTGCCATCGCCGCGGCCGGCCGTCTGCCGCCCGGACCGATGCCGCCGCCCTAAGCCTGACCGCAAGGCCCAACCCAAAACCCAAAGAAATGGCCATCTGAGCGCGCCAACGCTCAATACTACATCCTGCACCACATCCTGCGCTAACTGCACCACCACCAGCACACCTACGCCATATGCACTTGACTATCTGCAGCACCTGCGCTGCCTGCGCCATCCGCACGACTGCAACCACCCGCATGTATGCATTACATGTATCCCGTGGGCGCTAAAACTCCTGCTCCTCCCGGAAGAACATGCCAAAGCTGACGATGGTGCCATAGATGAGTAGGCCGCCGATGATGGACATGACCATGGCCTCGACCCGGATCAGGTCCGAGTGGGCCAGCACGACAGGGAGAGCTGGGTTGCGGAGAGGGGGGAGTCAGCAAAGAACAGAAGAAATAAACTCAGGGCGGGGAGGCCACGGAGGAGGTCACGGAGGGCAGAGGACACGGAAGACGCTGAAAAGGCAAAATAATCAAAAACACTGACCGATCCCCATCAGGACGAAAAAGCCGGTGCAGAACCGGCCCAGGTCCAGCACGGCCGCGCCGGCGCCCTCACCAAAGTCGTCCGGGTCCGCGCATCGCGAGCATATCCAGTCCGGCACGGGGGCGAGCACGTACGTGGCCACGACCAGGAGCGGGTAGTACACCTTCCAGAGGGCGCATGAGAGGATGACGAGGAGGAAGCCGACGGCGAGCACGAAGGAGAGGGCGATGATGGTTTTGAGGCCGGCGGCGGGCATCTTGGCCTGGCTGAAACACCGGTCCGGGATGCTGGTTTTCCACAGGGGGAGAGGATTCGGTCGTGGCCGCGCTCAGGACCCTGGGGTCCGTTTGACTGGTGGTGGCGGCGGTCGATGATGCCGCGGTTGTCGATGATGCCAGGACAACAATGGCGGCGGCGGCGGCGGCGGCCGATGTGACTGGGCGGCGGCGGGCGTCGATAATGCCAGGACGAGGCTGGAGGCGGGCGTCGCCGACGTCGGCGACGTCGGGGCGGTACTGGTGCTGGCTGGCTGGCCTGCACGCGCGTGCGCTGCTCGGCCGCTCGAGAATGGGGAAATCCGATGGATCAGAGAAGGCGGGGGCGCGGTTGCGATCGTGGCGATTTTGAGCTGAGAAGGACGCGGCGGGAGCCAGGTGCGGTCTCGGCCAGCAGAGGCTCGTTAGGGGCGGGGAGGTCGATGTTGCTACTGATGCTGCGGATGCCTGCGCGGCTCGGCTTGGCATAGGAGGAGCGAGTGCTCGTCGTTGGGGTGTAGGCTTACTCAGCCCGGCCGGCCAGCAGGCTGAATCTGCCAGACCACCAGTCGAAGTCGCCAGGCGGCCAGCTACAGCTAGACACATGCCGGCCCCCGCAGCCGATCAGCCAGACAGATGCTCGGCCTCGAGATGACCGTGATAGTCTGAATTTTTGTCCGTGTAAATGGTGGGTGTGTGCAACCACCGAGTGTCACCTCCTAGTCCCGGTCAAAATGTGGATACCGGCCGCCCGTCATAATTCCCGTAGTCGGTATTCCCCGCCCCGGCTGCCTGTCTCCGGTTCTCTCCCACGCGTATCACACATATCACACATATCACACAGATACCATGGAACCACGCTGGCTGTCGGCCCTCCGCCGTCATCGGTCACTTGACTCGCCGCGCATGCCTCCTCATTCACCTGCCCCGGAACTTGCCGAGGCCCTTTGGACGTGGGCCGGCGACCCAGTCCGGCTCGCTCCCTACCCTGGGAGATTTTCTGCCGCTGTGCGCCTCACTAGGAGAGCCCCATAACCTTTACAGCGGAGGCATGAGAACCGCATCAGGTAGCCGCATAAAGGTAAGAAGATCCACAGAGCATCCGCAGCAGATCTGCAGAGCACCCGCATATAGCCGCCGCAGCACTGCTACCGGTCGACGTCAGCGGTCCGCCCTTCCCCACGGCAACTTCGTATTCCGGCCGGATCGGGAAACAGAGACGGCATCATGCACATGCGCGCGCGTTTCCCGTCCGCCGCGGCCCCTGCCCCGTCCCCACCGGTCTATAGTCAGAAAATAGCCTACCATACTGAGACTTTTACGAACCCCGGGCCGCGAGCACGGCCGGCGGCGGCAGGGGCGCTGCCCGGAGGATGGCTGGATACGATGACGTGCCGGCCGGATCGAGTGTACATAAATACCCACCCACTGGTGCTCCCCCCTATCTCGCTGAACTGTGCCGTGGGACCCCTACGCCGACTCCCAAACAGATAGACGTTTCTCGTCCCATTCTGGTTCGTTTCTGCGATTCGGGATTACTTCCAGCAAACCATAGGCGCGGATCGAGCACTCTCGCCGTCTGTTTCAAAAATGCCTACCGATCTCGCCGAGTTCCTCCGCCGCCGACAGGCTCCCCTCACCGCCGCCTTCGAGTCCGGCAATATACCCGACATGCTCAAGTTCTACCACCCCGACCTCTCCTTCTCAGATCACGGTGCGCATACACAGTCCCCCCTCTCCCCCTCTCCCCTCCCCTCTCCTCTCTCCCCTCTCCCCTCTCCCCTCTCCCCCTCTCCCTCTCTCATCTCCCCCCAGCTACCCAGCTAACCGGCGCCTACCCCCCCCAGCTTGGCACGCCACCAACCTCTCCCTCGACGAATTCAAGAACTTCCTCGAGAGCACCTACACCACCTCGGCCAAGCTGACGCTCGAAACCCACGGCGTACACGGCACCGCCAAGGAGATGAGCGTCTGGGACTGGACTCTGCGGGTCGTCGCGTCCGCCGATGATCCGATCCGGGGGCTCGTCGCCGGGAGGGAGGTTGTCCTGCGCGGATGCTCGCTGCACTGGTGGCGCCGCGTCGACGGGGGTGGCGAGGCCGAGGAGGACGAGCAGTGGAAGATTGTCAGGGAGGAGGATTTTGCTTGCCCGGTCCCGATGCCGGGAGAGGCGCCCAGGGCCGCTTAAGCCCAGAGGTTGGCGTTACATGAGATGTGGGGACTGATAGCAAGCAATAAATCACTGGCCAGCTGCGTGGGCGGCTGGCTGGCGACTGCCATATGGCGAGCACGTGATCGAACTACCGCACCACCAATCTAATATGCGTGTCTGCCTACTAACCTCTGCCATTCAGCTACCGCCGCCAGCTTCTCCTTTTCCACCCACAATCGCTCCACCCAGCAACTCGTTCCAACCTGCCGTGACCACTGTATTATTCTCCTGCGGCGCTGCCAGACCTGCTAGCTGCCCCTTGCCGCCTCGCGTTCCCCTCACCGCTCCTTTCGCCGGGCCCCCACTCCCACTCGCCCTCCCCACCGACCGCCATGGCCAGCCTCCTCACGCCCGTCCTCCGGCTCGGTGAAAACTCAGTCGCCAACGTCCGCAGAGGCGTCGGGTCCATGACCGCCCACCAGTGGCTCCGTCTCATCATGCTCGTGTGCGGCTACCTCGTCCTGCGTCGGATCTTGCTCATAGGCGCGGCCCGGCGCCAGGCCGCCATGCTCCAGGAAGAGAGCGCGCTCGAGGCGGAGCAGGCTCGAATCACTGCCAGCGAGCGGCGCGATGGCCGCCGGTTCGCCCCCATACCCGGCGACTCGGACGACGACGACGAGAACGACGAGTCGGCCGTGACCGCGTCCGACTGGGGCAAGAAGGCGCGCCGGCGCCAGCGGCGAGTGCTGCGCACTCTGGTCGACCTGGAGGAAAGCCGGCTGCGGGCCCAGTTTGGCGAGGACGACGACAAGGACATTGCCGAGTTTCTCGTCCCGGACGGCGGCGATGACAAGTGAGCAGCATGGCCGCTGGAATGGGCCGCCAACCCACACCGCCACTTGACCAGCAATAGAAATTTTCTGCCTGTCCCTAGCCTTCCGCCCAGTGGTTTTTTTTCATCTCTGTTTTGTTTTTTCTCATGCTTCTCGCATGATGCTCCAACCCAGCCGACGGAGGCCGCCGGGGCCGAGAATCGGAGTCTGGATATGAAGGTCGAGCTCCGCCACACAGCCACCGTCCTCTCCGCATCGCGGCGGCAGGGAGGTCCAACACCACTGCCGAAACTGCCGACGTCAGTCGGCAGTTTCGTCAGTAGGAGGAATACTGGCGGCTGGCCTCCCGCTGGCCTCCCAGCCCTGGCGGGCCGGCCGATCTCGCTGATGCGGCGGCCAGCCAGCCAGCCAGCTCGCCCAGCAAGTCTCCCTCTTCTTGCCCGCCTGACATGAATGCTGCGATCGGGAGCGTCTCAGCGTCTCAGGGACGGACAGGGAGCTCGGGGAGCGTCTCGGACCAGAAAATGACGCGGGACGCTAGCGGTGGCAATTCAAGCACATGAGCCCCTTCATGTCGGTCCGACCATTGCATCAGACAGAAGAGATGGCGGCCAGCACACGCACACGCGTCATTCATGCACGCCCGCCCGGGGACCGACAGGCGGCCGTCGCGGGCTCCCCGCGAGGCGCAGCCTTGGCAGCGTGAGGGGGGGATAATAAACACACGCACGTTTTCCGCAAGAGACTGGCTTGGCCCAGCAGCACCGACCGTCTTGACCCCGCCGTTCCACGGCCGAGCGGGGAAAGGCCCCCCCAACTCCTAGAAGAAGCATTCATCCATGATCGCAGCGGGCCGGCCACGCTGGAAGCAGGCCATGATCGGTTCGAAACCTTAACTGGCGCTCTCCCTTCCGGCGGGAGACGATGAGGCCGGTATGCGATTTTGCTACGGCCGGCTGCCACGCACCGTGGCCATTGTGGGTTTATGTTGGCCACGGCCGCTTCTTTTTTGCCAGCCCATGATCCAGAGGCGGGGTGGAGGGGGCTGCTGGCTTCAACCCTCGGGCAAGGCATCGGACCATGATCCAGAGACGGGCGCGGCCAGGCCAGGCTGGTTCAGGGTGGGGTTATAAATGCAGTGTGAGAGAAAGTAAATGGAAGAAGTGAAGGGAAGAGAAAGGCTGACGTCCTTGATCCCGCTGTCCTCGGAATCCTTGAGCTGGGCATCGCAGCCCAGTGGGTCAGGTCAGGGCCCCTTGGCTGGCAGGTGAGGTCACGCCGCCGCCGCCCGCCGTCCATTCGACCGACCCTTTCTGGCTTTCTGGGGCCGCCAATCTTTCAAACCCCGGCCGAAAATGCAGGCAGCAGGCAAAAAGAGCCAGGCGGCTGCGCCGCTCTTGACGTGGCGCGCGCGCGCGGCAGGTGCCAAGCCGTTGTGGCTCCGCCGCCGTTACATTCCTAGGGTCTATTCTCGCCACAGTGTGGCGAGATGGTGGGGTGGCGCGCGTCGATCGAGGTCGGAAGAGAAAATACAGATGGTGGATGCAACGATCCCGACCGGGGCCACGTAAATGTCGTAGACTCGTGGGCAGAAGCCGTCTGGCGAGTGGCCCAGCGGCGCTGCGTCATACCTGGGCCTAATCACGTGGCCTGCTGCTCCGGTGGATGGTGGATGGTGCGTTCGGCAAGGCCGAGGGCAGCGGGCGCTGAGCTGCACACGCTAGCGAGCTGAAGGATGATGGCCTTGGGCCACGCGGCGGGAAGAGCGCCCTATACAAAATCTCTTTGCCCCAGATGAGGATGCCGAATCCCGGCCGCGTCGCTGGGTCCTCGCCGGCAGAGCGTGGGCGGGGGGTGTGCGGCGTCGGACAAGACCGACCGCCGAGGCTCCGGCCACCGACTCGGCGGATCCCCTTGTGGGTATTATAATCTCCCACGCCAGATCACCCAGTCGTTTCTCTACCACCCTAGCCTCAACGGCCTGATGGTGGGGGGGGGGGTTGGTGCCCGAAACCCCGCCCATCCTCGTGCGTGGAAATGGTGGCATGTCACCCATGGCCACCGGCACGGGGAATTCCGGGCACCAATTATCAAGCCGCCCAGCCCAGCGCGGCCAAGGCCCCGCTCGCACCCACTCATGGGGGGCAGATTCTCGTGGGGAGAAAGGGGGGGCAGCTCTGCTTGGTTGGTGGATGGATGGGAGGGGCCGCTTCGACGTCCTCGGCCAAGCGGGTTGCTGCGATCGGCGGGGGTGCGCATGATGCAGCAGCCTCTCGGTACTTCCCAACTCGTCCCCAAGCTGGGGAAGATCGCGTCGGCAGCGGCGGCGAGCCAATGATCTAGAAGGTGCCTAGAAGGAAATGGAAGAATCGAAGCGTTGCTAATGAAAGTTGCATTCGCAGCACTGGCTCCCGGCATGGTGCCTGTCGCTGGCTGGCCTTGACGAGGGCGCGTGCCCTGCCCAGGGCGGAAGCGCTAGCAGATGATGACGACCGCGCGGGCCATGATGTCATCGGCCAAAGTCCGAAATCTCGCAGTCAGTGAGGGGATTCGTTCGCGCTCGGATCGATCGACACTGAGGCCACTGCTGCGCCAGCTGAGTGCTGCCGCTGCCGCTCCTGCTCCGGACCTGCGTGCTTGCCTACGTGCTTGCCTGCGTGCTCGCCTGCCTGCCTGCCTGTCACGGCATTCCGGAGTGCCCAATTACCTGGGACCGACCTCCTGTACTTGCTGGCCGGCGGCAGGGTCCTGGGCCCAGGCGGCCACGTCAGACCCAGACAGGAGAGGGCCAGGCGGTCCACCACCATCGGGATCAGAGAAGAGGGCGGCTCGGAGAGACCGTTCATCAAACTGCACTCGCCGCCTCGGCCTGGGCCACAGGGCGGCCCAGTCGGGGGGGGGCAGACCTGCGATTCCGCACGCCTGCATCCATCCTTACCTCTGCCTTTTGTTTTCCGTTTTTCGGAAAACCCCACCGAGCGGCGCAGCAGCGCAGCAGCGGAGCGGCGGAGAAAAGGTCGTGCCCGCTTGTATAGTCGATTCATTCCCCTAATTGAGCGGGGTTGGGTGTCGGTCGGACGAGGGGGGGGCGAGGGGTACAGTTGTGGCTTTGGCGGGTGGCGAGTGCTGGAGTGGTGGTGGCGCGGTATGGTGTTGGTCATGTGGTCATGGTTTCTCTCCCCGAGATGCCGCTTATAGGCGCCAGTCTGTGCCAGCACGCAAGATGCAATCGAGCCGGAAGAGACAACGGCTTCGACCTCGAGAGGTCGGGCGGTCTGGCCAGATCATGCCTGAGAGTAGAGAGCAGGGAGTAGGGACGATATTCCGAGTTCGACCAAGGTCCCACGTGCGGGGGGGGTGGGTGCACCGTGCGATACGGAGGCAAGGGTCGGTAGGACAGGACGTGCTCAGCCGGACGGACAGCCGCGGCCCAGGGCTCAGCCGGGTCGCTGTCAGGGGCGGGTGAGACGTCTGAGCTCGCAAGGTACTGGGGAGTGATCGGCACCCAACCGTCCCGTCCAGGAATCGGCCACCACCACCCAGAAGCGAAGCGACGCGGTGTGGCTCGACCGAGACCATCAATGTTGATATCTGCCTCCCGATGGCCACAGCTCCAAGATACCCGACCCCGAATCCGCGTGGCTCTTTCCTGCGAAAGAGGGCGAGACGGGAAATGTCCGAGCGGAAAAAGGACAGGCTGGCAGAGGTGGGCCGCCTAGGGCGGCCTGGCTGGTCATCAGAGTGAGGCCAAGGCATCAGAGTGATCAGAGTGAGGGCAAGGGGGGGCGTGCGGGTCCGCTCCCTGGCGGCCCATGCAGGTGGTGATGGTTTGCGGCTGGCCGGCTTGGCTGGTGGTGGTGGCTGGATTATCTGGTGCACCCCCCGTCGATGATGCTGGCCACGGCCAGTCGTCGTCGGATTCTCTCAGACACGGCCGTCTCGGCGAGGAGAGGAAACGGGGGGGACCCCTCGGAGAATGCGACAGGGAGACCTTTCAGCCCACCACCATCATGTTACCCCCTCCGGCCGGCCCCACTCTCCCCTCTTCTGAAATATCTGCCTCGTTACTCTTCAGGGAGATGGTGGAGTCGACCGAGGAGCTGTCGCGTGCTCATATATCCACGCCGTTCTGCTTCTCCCCCCCCCCCGGTACATTATTACGTGCTGCTGCCCCCCCCACCCTCCCCACGGCCCCCGCGCCCCGCCAGAACCAACGATCCCGCATGATAATTATACATCTTTGCCGGCCTCCTGCGCTCTCTTCCTGCAGCTGGACCATCCCTCGTCCGCCCTCTCTTCCGCCGTCTCCCCCTTCCCGCCCATCCTCGGCCAGTTTCCCCCGTCCCCGGCCACAGTCTGCCCCTCGGCCAGTTTCCCCCTTGCCGCCCACAGTCTGCCGTTGCCTGCCGGCCTGGGTCGCACCTCGCGACTCGCGGACGAGCCCTGGCCGCGGCCTGAATTCAACGTCGCACGCCCTGCTTTGCCCCAGCAGCGAGCGAGCAGCCGCAGGCAGGCACCACGCGACAGCGCCAGCAACTGCTGCTGGGCGGACAAATTTAGCGACACCGCGACAGCAGCTACCACCACCACCACCATCACCGCAACGGGGCGCAACCGCTTCCCGAAATATTTCAAACGAGCCACGACGAACGGCTGATGGGTGAGAATCGGCAGAGGCCCGACCTCCCCCCCCCGCGCCGTCATTGCCCAACGGGGCTTCTCGTCTCCTCCGCTCAGTCAGCAGCAGCGGCGGCAGCAATTCTTGATCGTTTTTTGATACAACCCCACTTTCGTCGCCACACCGAATGACTGAGAAGATTTCTCAAAAAAAAACACCCCGAGGACCGGCTTGTCAGAGGTGGCACGAAACCGGAGGAGAGACGAGGATAGAAAAGAGGGTCCCCGCCCCTGCCCCAAATAAAATAAATGCCAGAAAACGAGCGAGGACGGGCTGCGCTGATCTGTCCCCGAGGCTGACGACATTGCTGGCGTCGCTTCCCTGTTCGCCAGAATTTTCAAAATACCGCTGCACCACCTCCACCAGAGGTAATCTCCATTCCTGACCACGCCACCACCACCACCACCACCACGCCTCCTGCATCGACTGGAGCCGCCTCGCGCCGCCTCGCGCCCCTTTCTTTCTCTTGGACCCTGCGGCTTGCTGCAGCGGCCCTCCCCCTCCTGTGGTCCCCTTCTCGGGTGCGATTCTCCAACCAGCAGCGCCAACCAGGCTTGGAGAAGCCCACCTGTCCACCTGTCCGTGCCGGATTTAGCCACATCTTCCTTTTGCGCCCACCCCCCCATCAAGCCCAGCCCGACGACTCGCATCCTTGTCCTCCCGCCGGAAACAATATGCCAGCAGGGTCCTGGACCTGGACCTAGACCCTGCCGACGGCATCAATATTTGACCCGCCGCAGCTCACCCGTCGAACTTTCGGGATCGACAGCCACCTACGCACCCTTCTCCTTCCGGCTCTTTTCTCCCGATTGAACACAGCCGTCGACTCTGTCTGACGTGAACACGACCAATTTCCCCGATCCGGCCGAGTATACCTATGATGAGCGCGATCGGGCCCTCCGATCTTGAGTAAAAAACAACCCGACCAGAAAGACGCCGACGTCACCACAGAACCGACCCGGATCGCCGCCTCTGCTCCGGACCTCGCTCGGCCATGCCAGAACCGATGAATATCGCCGACGTGCTCCAGGCCGGCTACTTTCCCACCTCTCGCGCGAGGGGCCGGCCGGCCGACGACAGCAGCAGCAGCAGCAGCAGCGGCGACGGCGGCGGCGGCAGCAACAACAACAGCGATGACGACAACCCAGCCCGCCGCCGGCCGAGACGCCGAGCTGGCAGTGTTTACATCCCCAACCACGAGCCGCCGTCGCCTCCCCCGCAGGCGCTGACGAGCAACGGCAGCCCAACGTTCAGAGACGCACTCCCCGCCGGCATCCCCGACCCGACGGTCCGACAATCGCGGTCTCGGCTGGATGGGGTCGACGCCGATTTCGGGTCGGCCGGCGTCGAGCACCCTCCCGCCTCTCCGACCACGTCTGGCTACCAGTCGCCGCGCCACCATCGTCAGCAGCAGCAGCAGCAGCAGCAGCAGCAGCGGCATACCTGCAACACGTCGCGGCGCCGACTCTACCCCCCTTCCCCCAGCGTCGAGGACGAGGCCGACTCGCTGGCACGCGAGCACTGTCGATCCTCGGCCAGACCCAGGCCGGCCGTGGACGACGAGATCCCGTCCAAGGGCGATTTGGAACAGTGTCCCATCATCCTCGAGGTACACGAGCACAATCCAGAACGGCGCTTTGTGCTCGTCACCCCAAATGACGACTCCGATGACTGCTACTCGCCCGCCGATAGCCCGTCCGGGTCGGTCAAATACCCCCCAGACGCCGCCGAGCCGTACGAGGCCAACACGGGCCGAAAGTACGACGCGCCGTTGACCGCTGCCACTGCCGCTGCCACCACAAAACGGATGTCTAGCGATCGCGATGTCCGAAGCGGCCTTGATCCACCCAAGCGGACCCGGGTCCGGTCCACGTCATGCGTCAACGGCGCGCCGCCGCAGGTTGAGCAGCATCAGCAGCCACCGCCGCCGAGACCGACTGACGGCGTCCCATCCAGACGATCTCCGCCCATCGATACGTATTCTGGCCCCGAGATTGTCAAGCAGACGGCCGGCGGAAGGGAGCGGGCCTATTACGACTACAGCCGGCCCGCCAACGGGCTCAGCCCATCCACAACCAGGAACAGCGCCGGAGGCGGTGCCACCGACGGGCAGCACCACCAGCGGAGCCGCTCCAGCTACTGCGACGACAGGAGATATGATGATAATGGCCCCGTCAGCTCTCCTCAGGTCGGCAGCGGCGGCGGCAGCGGAAGCGGCCGGCGAACCCAGTCCACGGTCGAGAGCACCGCGTCCCTGGATAGATTTCCCGACTCCCTGCCGGGAGGGGGCTCCCGACAAGAGGGCCGGCCTTCCGACCGGGCTGGCTCCCTGTACATGCGGTCGGGCCGATCACGCGAGCCGAGGAGAGATTCGCCTCCGCGACGCGACGACGGCCACTCCAGTGACGAGGGCAAGGCAGGAGGCCTGCGCCCGCCCGCAATGCTGGTCAGAAAAGCGACGATGGACATTGGCGAGGGCGAGGATGTGTACATCAGCCCAGATACGGTCGTGCACCCATCATCAACCGCTCGGTCCAGGGGGCGGGCCCCGACGATGCCCCCGCCCTCCCGTGGCCCGCTCAAGGTTGGCGACGACTTCTCGGCCGGCCCCCGCCACTCCATGCCCACCCTGCCGATGACGGAAGAAGAGAGGAGCGGCGACGGCGGCGCCGACGCCGACCCCCCATATCCAACCGACGACGACTCACCGCGAGGCGGGCGCTCGCCGGTCGCGCCTCCGCCGCCGCTATCTCGGACCCGGTCGCGATCCCGCGCCCCTTCCGCCATGAGATTGTCGATGCCGGCCATGCCAATGCCGATGGGCCCGCAGTCGCCCACGGTCTCGGCCGCCAGCGATCGGAGATCGGGCCAGTTCGGATCCGACCCCCGCAGCCCACCGATGGTATCGGGTAGCCCGGGCGGTGGTGGTGGCGGCAATGGCGGCGGCGGCGGCTACTGGCAGCCCGGCGTCTTTGATCCGGACCAGGCGAGGCTTGGACCCGACCGGCCCCGAGGCGCGTATCGCCGCTACTCCGAAGACCTGGCCCAGACCCCGCGGATGCCCGAGTGCCGACGCCGGAAGCCGGTCGCCGGCAAGCGGGACTGGATGACGCTGGAGCAGTGCCCCAACTTCAACATCTGCCCAACCTGCTTCGACGGCGTGTTCAGGGACTCGGCCCTCGTTGCCATCCACTTCATCCCGGCCGCCGGCCGACCGGCCGAGCTGCCCATCGCGTGCGACTTCGGGGCGGTGCCGTGGTACCGGATCGCGTGGCTGGTGATGCTCAAGAACCGGCGCGCCGACGATCTCACGCCGTTCCACCGGATCACCACCGCGGTCAAGAACGCGGTCCTCAAGGGGGAGTGCTGCCCGGGAGACCGCAAGACGACCCGGACGTGGTATAGCGTCGTGAATCCGGAGACCAGGCAGCACATATCCCGCTTCGACGTCTGCTATAGCTGTGCGTCCTCGATCGAGATCATCCTGCCGGGCCTCCGGGGCGCCTTCACGCCGAAGCGCACCGCCACCGCTGGCGGCGAGCCAACCCGGAGCCGGTGCGCCATGCATTTCCTCGACGAGCGCAAGCGCTTCGTCCAGTACTTTGACGTGCTCGAGACGTTTGCAGACCGGGCCGCCGCCGCCACTGCTGCCGCCGCCACCACCACATCCGGCGGCGGCGCCACCTCGCCCGCCGAGGCCGAGGCTCTAGCCCGAGCCGAGGCCGAGCAGCTCGCGCTGCAGCTCGAGCGGCTCGCCTCTTTCGTCGAGTGCCGCGAGGACAAGCCGATCAAGGACGGTGGCTGGCACGTGATGCGCAACCTCCCGTCGCTGACGGTGTGCGGCGACTGCTTCGACGAGGTGGTGCGGCCGCGGCTCGAAGAGGGCAGCATGGTGGCGCGGAACTTCTACGTGAACGCGCAGCGGTTCCCGGCCCTCACCACCTGCCAGCTGTATTCGGACCGGATGCAGGAGGTGTTCCGGAAGGCGTGCCGCAAGAACGACATCACCTACCTCGAGACCCGGGTGCGGGAGCGGAAGGAGGTCGAGGACGGGATCAGGGCGAAGCTGGAGTGGCTGGCGAAGGAGCGAGACCGGGAGAGGGACCGGGAGCGGGGCAGCGGCGACAGAGAGGCGAAGAGACTGCAGGAGCGAATCGATCAGCTGGTGCATGAGTGGAAGAAGTGGGAGTAACGTCAACAATGCGGGGCAGCGTGGTGTTCTTGACGGCATGAGGGTTTTTCTGATTTACTTTGTTCTAGATATCCGACATTTTAGATGTCTGAGACGGGCGAGACGGCTGGATACTGGGTGGATTGCCATCTACGGGGGACGCATGCTTGGATGGGGCATATAGAGGGCGATGGGGAGGGGGTTTGGTGATGATTCGGGTTTGTGTCATTGTGTCACCACTAACTACACCGCCACGGCGCGACGACCATGTACTACTATACTTCTGCTGGCACTACAACTTATGAAGATGAGACAAGCGAGAGAGCTATGAGGTGTTCTAGGATTACCCATATATATATATATTTACAACTGGAAACACGTTGCTTCTTCGCCGCCTTGGTTTTGCAGGTCCCCGAGCCTTGCCGCCATCATGGCGTGGTGCTCCCAGGTCGCTTCCCTTCTCGCGGTCGGTCCGTCGAAAACAATGCCCTTGTCGGGGAAGGGAAAAGACCGAGGCCAGGAACAAGGAAGACCCAAATGGGCCGACTGGGCTGCACCGCTGCGGCGATGGGACAGGGGTGCGGACGCGAGGGTCGGGGGGGGGCGGGGGGCGCACGGGCACGGGCCTCGCCATGAGGACACGCGGCCGTTTCCGACCGGCGCCGCCGGCACGATAAGGGCCAAGGGTCAGGTTGGCGGGAGACGAGCGAGTTCGGGTCTGATGGCCGACGGGATGGATCGGCGAACCGGGGATGCGCGGCCTGTGGTGTTTCACAAAATGTCGGCTATCGAGCTGACCGCGGGGGGGAGATCAGCGAGTTGGTATTGATGGCCGAGGGGGTGAGCGAGCTGGTGTTTCGTACCCGACCGGCTAAGCGAGTTGACGTCTGTTATCGAGCTGGCTGGGGGGATGAGCGAGCTGGCAGATCAGCTGGGGGGCTGAGGTTGCTGGTGTTTCATAGTTTCATAGACGAACGGCCCGGCGATTTGGCGTCGGTTATTGAGCTATTGAGCTGGTGAACGAGTTGGCATCCGATGGCCCGGGGACGAGCAAGTTGGCTGAGGGTGCTGAGTCCGGGGGGAAGGGGAGGGGGCGATATGCGCAAGCTGAGGTACGACATCATCTGGTTGGCAGGATATGTCCTGTGTTCAGCTATCGAGTCGGCTATGTATCATATTCCCTGGTCGATATGACACGCTGAGCGAGATATTCAGGACGTGGTCGATGTACCACGCCCAGTCAGGCCCGTTACGCAGTCAGGAGGATGGGCCAAGTCGGGTTCGACATCCAGTCTGTAAGTCAGGTCCGATATCTGGCTGCAGATCAGGTTCAATTCCCAGTCTGCAGATAAGGCCCAGTATCTCGTCTGGAGGACACGTCAAGTTGGATCTATTATCTACTCTGAAGGACAGGTCAAATCAAGTCCAACATCTCGTCGGAAGGACCGGCGGCAAGTCGAACCTTCCCATCTAGCTAGCCAACGCCAGGTACTTCTCCAACCTACCGGGCGAGCCAGCCAATCCGCAGATACGAATCAGCGGATTGGGCCACTATTTGATTACTTTTGGATAATGAACAAGCCAAAACAACGCGAAAACATTACCTACCCCATCATAGCCGAGGCGCCGTCGTCCCTTCCCAGATACCGCCATCCATCCCCACACATCCGACTAAGCCAAGACTCCCTTACCCTCCTCCACCTGCCTTGCCCCCCATCCCCCATCCCCCCCACCACCACACCCCATCACCACACACCCCGTCACCTCAAACCCCCATCATCCGCTTCGCTAGCATCGTAAGGCTCCCCCCATCACTGGACATGTACCGCATCACCGGGTACGACCACCACGGCATTGACCACACCAACCACGCGACCACCCAGCAGTACCCTATGGCCCGCTCCACCGGCTGCGGCAGCCGGATGCCGGTGCACCTGTAGACCCACCCGACAAAGTCCTCGACCATCACCCCGAATCCCTGCGAGGTGAAGAAGAAGAACTGGCCGGCCTCCCTGAGGGGCACGCCCGATGCTATCTCGCCCATGTGGTGGAACGAGCCGCTGATGGCGAAGGCGAGAATGAGGCGCGAGTATCGCGAGAAGAGCGTGCCGCGCGGGACCCGGAGAACCCGGTCGATGAAGGCGTCCGAGAGGCCGGTGATCGTTCGCCGCAGACCCTGGTGGTAGAAGGTGCTGGCGGGAGATGGCAGGTCAGCGGCGTATCTATCAAGGACGAGAGGGCGGGGACAGATACGCACCCCCAGTATCCGCGGATCGAGTACGCGGCCGAGAGAGGCCCCCACACGGGCGGCCACGCCGAAGGGGCGCTGAGGCCCGTGGCCACGGCGAAGACGCCGAAGACATAGTACATGTGGATCACGCCCAAGCAAGCGGCGGCGGCGAAGAAGAGGTTGGCCATGAACCGGAACCCGACCTCCTCGGCGGTGACCTCACCGAGCCGGGAGAGGAAGAGCGCCTGGCGGGGCGAGATCATGGCCGGGTCCGGCTGCGGCGCCGACGACACCACGTCGAGGAATGCGTACGTTGCGAGCATGACGGGCACGCCGCGGCACAGCCATCGCACCCGCGAGGATACCGACGACGGCGACACAGACGACGGCGACGGCGACACCGACGACGGCGACGACGACAGGGACGGGGACGACCGCGGAGACGGCGGCGCCTTGCCGGCCAGGCGCGAGATCTGCCACTTGGTGCCTAGCCGGCGCCAGTTGCAGAGAAGGCAGAGCGCGTTCCACACCTGCGATGGCGGAGACGAGGACCCGGCGATGGCGGCGATATCGTCGCGGCTCGCGCGCGAGACCAGCGCAAGCTCGACCGCCTGCAGCCACATGTTCCACGCGGCTGGACCGGCGAGCATGATCAAGCTGCGGTTGACCACCAGGCTCAGGTTGTCGGTGAAGGCGTGCACGAGGCCGGCGAGCAAGGCCAGGGCGGCGGCGCGCGCCGCCGTGGCCCCGGGCGGGATCACGAGCACGATCAGGCAGAACACGGCCGCGGCTGTGAGTACGGCCGAGAGGGCGGCCGGGAGGGCGGCGGGGGGGTATATGGCGGTCGCGAGGAGAGCCGCGGATGACGGCGCGGATGACGACATGGCGGCGGCGGCGGCGGTGGCGGCTGGATTCTGGCAGTCTGTCTTCGTTTGTCTCTCCGCCTTCCAGGGTCGTGGTAGGACAGATCGAGTCGGGTTGGACAGAGAGAGGGAAAAAGAGACGACCTAAAAGGCATAGACGAGCCCCTTGTTATTCGCCCCTGGACGAGATATAAATCCCTCTCTCACTCTCGCCTCTCTCCGTCCCTTTCCTTCCACTTTCATGCCCCTCCTCCCCTCTCCCCTCTCCCCCCATGTAGGTTTCATCCTCCCGCTTGCATAGTGCAGCGCAGCGGGCGGTGCTTGCCCTGTTGGCAATGCTCGCCTCTCTAGCGCTTATCACCATCCCCTGCCCGAGGCCGCAGAGGCAAGGGCGAGCCGGGACATGTCATCTCTGGAGCGAATGAGCAGAGGAGAATGGGATGGCATTGAGGGCACGGTTCTCGAGTTGCGGGCGCGCGCACCCCCGCGGTAGCGCTGGCCGGCGCCGCGGACGACCGGGGCCCAGGCAGGTTTCCGGGGGGGGAGGGGCCAAAGTAGAAACCGATGTGCTGTTGTTGGCTCCGACCCCTCCCCGAGCTAGGGGGACGCGGGGATCGCGAAGGAAGGGGCGACTGGGCGGCCGCCGACGAGGTTTGAGCCCGCGCTCCACCGGTGCGGTCGTGGAAGGTTGGAAATTTGAAATAGAACTCGGTACCGCTCCCTCGGTTTAGACGGCAAGTCGGGCGGGCAGGCAGGTACCCCCGATCTGGCAGGCACACCACACACGGCACGGCCGCATCCCCCCACACGCCCCCCCCACACGCATCCACACTCTTTGCAACGGTTTACCGGCTTTTCTAAAGAGCCCGCTCCCATTCCCGTCGTGCCGGTTGTGTGATTTCGAGACGCGTGGCGCGTGGCTGTGAGCAGGCGTGCTACATTTCCGGCAATTCAATTTCAACGATCCTCACCGGGCCCAGTCCATCCATCCATCCTCCATGGGCGAGGACGAGCGCGAGGTGCGAGGCGAGCCCTGACCAGCGGCCTCTCCTTCCGCGCCCTCCCCCCCTTCTCCTCTGCGCGCCTTCCCCCCCTGCCAAGGATGTATCGCAACTGACCTCCCCCCCCCAGCGCCTCAAGTCGGCGCTCTGGTTCGCCGTTGGCAAGATGGTCGACGAGCAGCTGCTGCAGCTTGACCGCAACGCGACACCGCAGTTTATCGGCGCCCTGGCCGAGATGGTCTGGGTGCAGCTGGGTGCGCGCGCGCGCCACCGCCCCGCCCCCTTTCTCTGCCTGATTGACGGCTGATCCCCATCCTGGCCACGGTAGAGTCTGTCGCGACCGACCTCGAGGCGTTTTCCACCGTGAGTCAGCGCACCCACCCCCCCACCGCTCTCTCGCAATCGGCTGTTCCCAGGGGGTGAGGGGTTATGAGGTTTCATTCTGACGGTGAGCGTACTCCTTGGCCAGCACGCCGGACGGACCTCGGTCTCGGCCGCCGACGTGCTGCTCCTGACCAGGAAGAACCAAGACCTCCGCGACCTGATGAGCGATTTTATCGATCGCCAGAAGGCGGCTGCGCTCGAAGCAGAGGCGCCCAAGGGACGGACGAGCGCGAGGCCGCGGGCAGGGGCGAGGCCGAGGGCGAAGAAGAAATGACGGCTGCGGGTCTCGCAGTCGCAGCTGGTTCGACCCGGGCGGTCGCGGATGAGAGGAGAGGGACGGGGGTGTGTCGACAGACCGCCAGGCATGCTAGGTGGGTGGAAATCAAGTAGAGATCGCAATGGCACAGCATCTCAGCATGGCAGCATGACAGCAGCAACATGGCAGCATGACAGGGCGGTCTAATTTGGCATTTGCCCATGTCGCTAATCGGAACCCCCGCCACTAATATCATGAACGGCGCATGTTCATGCCAAGAAATAAACGGGCGGGGGACAACACATCTCACTACTGCAGCCCTCGCGGCCCAATCTCGTCTGCCGCTGCTCACGCGGCCGGGCATATGACTCATCCAAGAGCGGGGGCCAACGTGCCCGCCGCCGCCACGAGCGGCATTGGGGAGGTTGGCATCGTCATTCTGACTGGCCGAGCATACCCCTCGATACTTGCTCGCAGGGTTCATCAGAGCGACCGCTATCCATCCGCCATAGTCTCTCGACCCGTGTTCGTTCTGACCATGTCACCCCTCAGTCATAATACCGTGGCGCTGCACGGCTGGACCGCCGTGCCCTGCGACCCCAGCGCGATATTCGGCAACAAGCCGTACCTTGCAGAGCCCGAGCCGCTCCGCGTCGATGACATCCACTTCCCGAGCGAGGATCCCATTGTGGAGAAGACCCGGCTGTACGTGCTCGAGAGGCTGCCGGGGCCGACTTATAACCACTCCATGAGGGTGTACTATTTTGGTCGGTCGGTTTCGTCATCACAGTCTGCCCACATGGCTGTACCTAGCCATCTGGCCACCTACCCAGCTCTCCATCTACCGGCCTGCTCGCCTCCATCTGTCGCCCTCCACCTGTCCGCCCACCTGTCCATCCGCCTATCCCCTTATTCATCCACTAACTCGACCCCCCAGCCGCCGTCATCCTCCGCACCCAGTTCCCCCAGCACGCCACAAACCTGTCCCTCTCCACCCTCGCGCTCGCCTGCCTCTTGCACGACATTGGCACCACTTCCGACCACCTGCGCCAGACCCAGCTCTCGTTCGAATTCTTCGGCGGGATCCTCGCCCTGAACCTGCTCCGGGATGAGCTCGGCGCGCCACTGAGCCAGGCCGAGGCGGTGTGTGAGGCCGTGATCCGGCACCAGGATCTCGGCTCGGTCGGCACCATCACCCTGCTGGGCCAGCTCGTCCAGCTGGCCACCATCCACGACAACATGGGCGGCCACGCTGGCCTGGTCCACCCGGAGACGCGCAGCCATGTCTGCGGCCGCTTCCCCCGCACCGGGTGGAGCGCCTGCTTCGCTCAGACTATCCGGGAGGAGAACTCGCTCAAGCCGTGGGCGCACACTACCCACCTTGGAGAGGAAGAGTTTCCGACCGGGGTGCTGGCGAATCAGCTGATGAAGGAATATGATTAGGGGGGGTATATTCCACGATCAGAGGTGAATTCGGCATGATTCATGTAAGTTATGAGGGCGAGGGCGGAATAGGATAGGTGGCTTGATGCGGGGATGTGCCGGCTGAGGGACCGCAGCCTGCTCGAGGAACTACAGGAGGCGCTGCGCCGACCGCCCCGGGCATACAACAATAACAGGCTAGGAGCCCGGGATTTACGGGATTTACAGGATCTGCGATTGATCATCATAACACAGTTGAATCTCGAATTTGCCGTTCATCTGCAGGTCGGTGATATAGACCACCTCAGATTAGTATTGAGAGAGAGGAGCCTGGATTGGCCAGCTGAGTACAGCTGGCCTACCTGTCTTGTCCCGTGCGCTGATTCGATCCCTCCTGGGAGCGTGCAGCACGTGACCAGCCCCGCCCAGTCTTCCAGCGTGCCAGCCTAGTTAGGGCAACCAGGCCACCAAAAATTATCTCGGCCAAAAAATTCCGGCCAGTTCTCTCCCGTCCGCCACCGCCGTCACCCGTCACTCCGCCGTGACAGATATATCAACCTCCCATAGCTTGACCCGCGGCCAAGGTCCGTCATCCTCCTCTCGGTCTCTCTCCCCCTTTGGCAATTCCCAATTCCCCTCCCCCTGCCGGATACCCTGCTCCCCGCCGGCATCTAACCCGTTCGGCCAGCCCAAATCACCGCCGCAATGGCCGAACGACCCACCGTCAGTATCATCGGCAAGAATGGCTCCCCGACGGGCAGCACCATACCTATGCCCCGGGTCTTCTCGAGCCCGATCCGGCCCGACATCGTCCAGCAAGTCCACACCGGCATGGCCAAGAACAAGCGCCAGCCCTACGCTGTCTCGTATGTACCCCAATGATTGGTGGCCGGTCGGTCTCGCGAGATACAACCTCCGGCGTGGATGGATACGGGCGGAGATCCCGCTCCGCAGGCTAACCGAGTCAACAGCAAGAAGGCTGGTCACCAGACATCTGCCGAGTCCTGGGGCACAGGTGCGTGATAGGTCTTGGCCAAGTCCGGCCGAGTCCGACCGAGTCCTGGCGAATCCGGCCCAATCCGGCCGAACCCAGCAGGCCGATGACGAGAACGCTCACTGACGTGACATTTCGCTGGCGCCAGGCCGCGCCGTCGCCCGTATCCCCCGCGTTTCCGGCGGAGGCACTCACCGGGCCGGCCAGGCCGCTTTCGGCAACATGTGTCGGTCCGGCCGCATGTTTGCGCCCACCAAGATCTGGCGGCGCTGGCACGTGTAAGTATTCGCCTCCAGCCGGATCCAGCATCACTGCGGGCTTTGCGCCCGAATTCTAACCGCGCCGTCTATACAGCAAGATCCCGCTCGGCCATAAGCGCTACGCCGTCTGCTCCGCGGTCGCCGCCTCGGCTGCTGCTCCCATCGTGATGGCCCGCGGCCACCAGATCGCCAAGGTGCCCGAGGTACCGCTCGTCGTCGACTCGGTCCTGTGCAAGAACAACGCGTTCGGCAGGACTGCGGCCGCCGTCGCCCTGCTCGAGGCCATCGGCGCCGGCCCCGATATCGAACGGGTGAAGAAGTCCAAGACGCTCCGGGCCGGAAAGGGCAAGCTCAGGAACCGGCGCCACCGCCAGCGCCGCGGCCCCCTCGTCGTTTACTCGGAGGATGATGATGGGAAGGCGCTGGTCAAGGGATTCCGCAACATCCCAGGCGTTGAGACCTGCCCGGTCACGGCTCTGAATCTCCTGCAGCTCGCGCCCGGCGGCCACCTCGGCCGGTTCATCATCTGGACCTCGGCCGCGTTCGGCGCCCTCGACAAGGTGTACGATCACAAGGACTGGTCCCTGCCGACCAACATCATCTCCCAGGCGGACCTCCACCGCCTGATCAACAGCAGCGAGGTCCAGAAGACGCTCAAGCCGGCCAAGGGGGCGCGCATCACTCGCCGGACCACGGTCCAAAAGAAGAACCCGCTCAAGAACAAGCAGGTCATGCTGCGTCTGAACCCGTACGCGCCCACGTTCGCCAAGATCGCGCAGGAGAAGGGATTCTAGATGCAGGTGGCCGGCTGAGAAGAAGAGTGTGTCGGTGGCGGCGGCAAAGGGCGCAGGGTCAGTTGGCTTGACGGCCGAGGCTAGCCAATGATGACCCGTAGTAATCATTGCCGGATTCTATATTTTTTGTGAGCTTGGTTGGTCCCACGCTGCGTGCAGTCTGGGTTTGGGGAGACTTGGGGCCCCGAGGTGTCGTAGGGTGATAGACGTCTGCTGTGGGATGCTGGGTTCGCATCGTGATGCCAATCGGATGGATGGCTGATGCCTAGCTATCCGAGAAGAGTCCTGTCCGGCGAGACGGTTTTATTCTCCGCCGGAGCATTCGTCTTCTTTACACATGGATATGGCGCACACAAATCTTGTCTCTATCAAACCAAGGGCGCGAGCGTGCCGAAATCGTCACTTTGATCAATCGATATCATTCAGTTCGAGCAAGATCGAGCAAGATCGGTCCAAATGTTTACAAAAACGAAACAAAAAGAAAGAAAAAGGCAAGAAGATAAGTGCCCCCCCGCGGACATCTATCTGCCGGATGATAAGAGGCATATCGAATCCGGGTCGGGGGGAGCCCGACCGGGTCCGCCTAATCAGCAGCCGGGCCAGCCTACACCCAGACCCGCGGCACCACCCGCGACCGCGGCCACTCCGGCGGCGTCGTTCCCGTCGGCCGAGTTCCACTCGTCAATCAGCGACTGTATCTCCCCGGCGTCCTTGATTCGCCAGAAGAGATGAAGGCCCCTGACGAAGACGGCGGTGGCCCGGTCGAGCACGTCGTCGTCGGGGGTGGAGTAGCACAGCCGGACGTAGGCCCAGCCCCGCTCGTCCCGCACGGCCGGCGTGGCGGAAAACATGGCGCCCGTCGTGATCACGAGCCGGTGCGGCTCCCTGATCAGGTACATCAGCAGGGCCATGCTGAGGGACGGCCCGGCCAGCGGGGGCCCGTCGGGGGACTGGGCCATCCAGAGAGGGTGATTCTCGAAGTGGACCCGCACCCAGGCGGAGATGCCGCCGCGGGGCCTCTGGAAGCTGAGCAGCGGTGTCTTGGTGATGACGGCCCAGTCGCGGTCCGGGGAGCCGGAGGGGCGGCCCGGCGCGGTGCCGTGCTTGAGCTGGTGGGCGCCGGCCTCGAGGATGTCACACGCCCGGATCATCCGGCGCTCGTACTCGCCTCGCAGCCCCTCGAGCCAGCGGACCCAGCCGGCCATGGACCAGCCGGTGAAGGAGGCCCGCCGGCCGAGCGGCAGGGCCAGGAACCGCCTGATCGTCTCTGCCGGCTGGTTGCCGAGAATGAGGGCGGCAACGGGGGCCTGGACGAAGCCCGAGGGCGCCTGGGTGGCGAGCTCGGTGATACTGCGGGGGGATGTCAGCGCATGCGCGGTGTGGTGCGGCGCTTGGCTTCCGGGAGAGGAGCATGGCTGGCAAGAGCCATTTACCGTTGCAGCCGCTCGATAAAGGCGGGCTGGGCCGTGACCCAGCCGAGGCGGCATCCCGGCGCGATCGTCTTGGAGAAGGTATCGATCCGGATGACGCGCCCGTCGGTGTCGATACTGAGGAAGGATGGGACGAGAGAGTCGAGGAATTTGAACCCGGAGGACTTGCCGCCGCCGCCGAGCTGAGGCGCGGCTGACGACGACGACGGCTCCCCTCCCGCCGCGGTGGCAGAGCCGCGGCCGGCAGCCGAGGTGAACTGCACGTGCCAGAGCGGGATGTCCTCGACGATGATGATGTCGTATCGGGAGCAGATATCGTAGATCTCCCGACGGCGCTCATGTGGCATGACGGCGCCGGTGGGGTTCTGGCCGATGCTGCATGGGCGTGTGAGGAGACAGGCTCAGATACGGGCGGTAGGGGAAGATGACAGGATCATAGAAAAAGAAGTGCGGGGAGGATAGCGGTAGAAAACAAGGCAAAAGACAAAAAGATAGAAAGCGAGAGAGATGGAGTGGCAGGCAGACAGGCGGACGGACAGACACAGGAAGGGCCACAAAAACGGACGAATGGACAGGAAAAGAAGAGAGAGCCTACGAGTTCGTGTACAGAATCCTGGGACGCTGCCCGGTCTCGTCATCCCAGTTCGCCAGCACATCCTCCAGCCCGCCCTTGCCCCGGGCCGTCAGGCCGTCCGAGTCGATCTCGACCGGGGCGATGCCCATGCCCCTGGCGAGTGCCTGGTTCGCGGCCGTTATGTACATGAACGACTCGACGAGCAGGAACGGCTGTGTCCGGGCCGGCCTCTCCTGAGAGCCGACCCAGGTATCGACCAGCATCTCAAGCACCTTGTTCATACCGTCGGTGGCGCCGCACGTGAGGAGTGTCTCGGGCCCGTCCGCGTACGGGACCGACGGGTTGAGGTTCTCGCGCGCGAACTGGCGCACGAACGAGTGCAGGGCGGGGAGGCCCTCGGCGGTGGCGTACTGGAGCGCGGTGTCGAGGTCAACCCGACTCGCAAGGGTAGCGTCCGGGTTCGCGTACCGAGGGACGACGAGGTGGGCGGCCGGGGCCGAGGAGGAGGGGGAAGGGGGGACTGAAGAAGAGGGAGGAGATGAAGAGGGCGGCGACGGGCCCTCCGGCGGAGGGGCCGGCTCAGCCGGCCTGCACCGTGTCGACACGGCAAACCGGTCCATGAGGGCGACCTGGGCCTCGAGCGTGTCAAAGGGAAAGATATGCGCATTTGGAAACGCTGCAGGGGGCGAGTGAGTGAGTGTTGGTGACGATGATGCCAATGATGATAATGAAGATGAAGATGATGAGAGGGCCGCATCATGGACGGAAAGGATCGGGAATAAGAGTGACAGGGACGGGAGACACACGCACCGCCGGCCATGTTCTTCATACCCGGTAGGGTCATGAACTTGTAGAACCGCTTGACGCCATTCGGGGTGCGCCGTTTCGTGGACTCGGAGAAGTGGTGGGACAGGTCCCTGGGAGGCGGCAGCGAGGGAGGGGCCGGGCCGGGGGGCGAGACCTCGGAACACTCGGGAGACGCCATTGCACGCGGACGGTAGCGTGTTCGAGTGAACGAGGGAACTGTTACTCTCTGGAGAATGTCGAGAAGAGGAGGGGGGGAGAAAAGTAGAAAAGTAGGTGTCAAATGTGGCAGTGCAGCGTGAGGTGCGGGGAGCAACGGGACTGATTGGGGGGGCAGAGCTTGGAGTGAGATGGCTGCTGTTGGACGACTGGCTGGCCGGAGGACCGGAGCGGGTTATGTGGTTAGGCCGGGTGTCACGCTGGCAGGGGTTGGTGGCCATGGTCGTGATGGAGTGGGGGCGGTCTGTTTCGTGGGCCAGACCAGGCCGCAGCTCGCGCAGGGATGCGGAGCCGGATCATCCGGCCCAGGCGCTGGGTCCCGCCCGGCCGAGATCCCGGCTATTAGCGTCGTACGACGAAGGAAGACAGTCGTCACCCTAGTCAGTCCTTGGCCGGTTGCCCCTGTCGGCCGATTATGGATTTGGCGTCCAACACTGAGGACGGGGTCCCACACTCCTATCATCCAAGCCACCCACCGCCACCAGCAATTGGCAGGGAAGGAAGCCGGGATGTCATTATCATCGTTCAATATGCCACCCTGCCGTGGCAACGAACCACAGGCGGTGCCCCGACTCGAGTCGACAGGCAGATGCCGGCCGGAGGCGGCTATCGTACAATAAAACTGTAGTGGTACCAGTAGTACGTACTGGTAGGCAACTATATGCGGTGTGTGTGCATGTATTTGGCGCCGCTATCCGTCCACATCTGGATATCAGGCGGGCTAGAGTGGTCTACTAGCCAAGATATATAGACAAGACTGGCCGAGGCGCAACAAAACCAAAGGGGGCTGCTTCAGAGCAGCGAAGGGACCGGTGATTTTTTTAGAGGCTGGCCCTGGGTGCGCGCGGCACATGCGGCAGAGTGGTCGTCACCCACGTCAGGCAGACCCCACAGGGCGCACAGCTAAGAACGACTCGGTGTTGAACCGGCAGCCACGCAGTCACTCTCATCCTGGCCAGCGCGACCGCGACACGGCACGGGGCTATCTTTGAGAGTCTGCGTTCCGAGGATGCAGAATCAGGTTCCTGTTGCTGCTCCTGCCAGTACACGGGCGCGCACATTGGAATGGCTGCAAGACTGCAAACACCGGGAGGACGACTGGCCGGCCGAAATGGAAAGAGCGACCTGCTCCCGGACTTGACTGGGTGAGCGCGGGCCATATTGAGGGGAGGGGCCGCGACCGGTGAGAATGCGCGGCCCCGGCCTGCCGACACTGCTGGCCCGGTTGCAGCGCCGATGGCTCGGATAGAAAAGCGCCGAGGGCAAGATTGACCCAGGCTTTTCGAAGCTGCCGGAATGGAGTCAGCCACAACTGGGGCTTACTGGAACACCTATTTGAAGAGGGGGCTGTCCGTCGGCACATCAAGACTGATCAGCTGGCGAGATAGCTAGTTCGTGACGTTCCCAGCACTCCTTTGACTCGAGCCTGGAAAGCTAGACCAGTGGATGCGGGGTTGAACCCGGTCGCTCCAGCTTCCTCCGTCCCGACTAGCCGCCATCGGCTGGCTGGCTGGCTGGCTGGCTGGCCAGCCAGACCGAGGATGGAACAACCGGGCGGGTGCGAGGGCGCCACGTGTGGCGCCTGTATCCGAGCGGGCGCGATTACGGGGTGCGGGAAGCTCGGCGGGGGGCGACTCGGCCTTCTCAGAGCACCAGTCCAGCGCCCCAGGCCACACAACCCAGCTGGCGTTGTCCCCTGCCCACGAGCACTGTTGTTATCATTACGAGTACGTTTGGCCGAGGGGTGAGTTGTCGGCAATATTTAGAGGGTCTGTGGGTTGAGAGGGTCTATGGGTAGAGAGGGTCTGTGGGTAGAGAAGGTCTGTGGATAGAGAGGGTCTGTGGATAGAGAGGGTCTGGGGGTAGAGAGGGTCTGTGGGAAGAGAGGGTCGTGACAGCGAGCTTCCGAGGCCTGGGATGACAGCGACGTAATTTGGGACTGACGCCCGTCTTTCTCCATGTCTTTTCAGGGTCGTTTCAGGATTTGAGTGCGTGACCGACATTTGGCTACTTGGGGAGTAGCAATTTCCCACGACAGATATGATTTCGGAGATACTGCTGGGGACCAACCCCCATTTCCTTGGGGCTGTCAGCTGCATTTTCAGGCCATGCTGAGCAGCAGATACCGTCCTCGACGCGAATCGAGGTAGACCGCATTGACCGGCGTGGCACTCACTGTGTCATATGTGTCAGTGACGGCCCGAGTCCTGACCAGTATCTTACAAGACGCACAGACTCGTATTATGTACAAATTATGTACAAGCAGGCGGCGGCGAGGTCCGAGCCCGGATGCCTCTCCGTGAGATAGGGCACAGACAGCAGACAGCCTTGTTTTCGTGAACAGGAAAACGCCTATAAAAGGGCAGATGGTTCCGCCCATCCCCCCCCCTCCCTCCTCCCTCGCCGAACATTCTCTGCTACCGAGAACTGGTACTGTCTGCTACCACTGCCTACCACAACTCACTACCACCAGCTACCACCACCACGAACCATCACCACCAACCACCAATACCAACAACAATCTCCAACCACCACCTCCAACAACCGTCTCCAACAACCATCTCCAACAACCGCCTCCAACAACCACATCCAACCACCGCCAACCAACAACAAGATGGGCAACTGCTGCAGCTCCGACGGGGACAAGAAGGGCTCGGAAACGGAGGCCAACCCCCGGCCCCGCCCAGTCGCCGAGATCCCCGTGCCGATCTTCAATGCCCAGACCGCGGCCTACATCAGGCCCGGCATGGGCTGGGACGGCCCCACCGACTCCACACCCGCCCCCACGGGCGGCTCTAACCACGGGTCCCGCCACGGGTCCCAAGGCAGCTCCAGCCACAGCTCCGGCCGGGGCTCCACCATCAGCCCCCGCGCCCCCAGCCCCCCCGTCGCCGCCCCCCGCGCCCCCAGCCCCGAGCCCGACCCGAACCGCAAGATGTACCCCGGGCTGGAGACGGGCGGATTCGACGGCCTGCTGGAGTTCCGGGACCGGATGTACGGCGCCGACGACAACGCCTACAACCGGCGCCTCGAGGAGCGAGACCGGCTCCGGCAGCAGGGGTCAACCGACCCGGCGGACATGATGAGCCACCAGCCCCGGTGGCTGAACACCAGGAAGTGATTTGTCAGGAGAAGGAGGCGCAGAGGGGAGAAGCGGGGCGGAAAGCGAGGGAGATGTGGGGCGGAAAGCGCAGGATATGTGGGGCGGATAACCCAGGGATAGTGGGGCGGAAGCGGGGCGGTTTTTTTGGAAGTGCTGCTCGGCTTGTTAGTCAGCAGCTTGAATGCTACACAGTGTAGCTAGCGAGGCGCAATAATCCACTGTCTGGTCGGTCTTGTGTTTAATCAGCTGCGCCCAACTGGCCAGCAGGCTCGTCAGCCGGTTCACTCGTCAACCAAGGCTACCACCAAGCCTACCCATCATCTGCAACCAAGTCTATCCCATCCATGTGGCCATCTACGGCTCTTGATCTTCCTCGTCGTAGTGCAGCCCCAGCTCCTCAAACGTCTTGGCGGTGCATCCCCCGCGCTCAAATCGGCGCTTGGCCTCGGGCTGGACCCTCCTCAACCACAATCGCCAGTCGCCCCACAGCGGCGGCTCCTTGCCGCCATCCGAAGAGCTGGCCACCCAGTCGTGCAGCTCGTTGATATACCGCGCGTCCCCCCCTGGTTCAAACTTGTGCAGCGGTGCCCCGTCTGCCTTTTGCTTCTCGGCCAGCCGCTCGCTCCAGCGCGCCATCTCGGCCGGGCCGGGAAGGACGACCGCGTTGGACCAGGCCGCGGCCACGAGCGCGGCCTGGGCCTCGCACAGCGAGAGCGGGGTCACGCGCGAGGGCAGGCCCAGAAACGCCAGGGTCGGGTGCGAGACGTGGATGAGGTGGTAGTACAGCTCGATGACGCCCCGGCCCCGGAACGGGCCCAGCAGCCGTGCCTCGAGGTCGGGAAGAAAAGGGAAGCTGTAGAGGTAGCCGGTGCAGAAGATGACGGCGTCGACGTCGGCCTCGACCCGGCCGTCGGCGAACCGGATCGCCCTCCGGCCGGCAAGGTCCGCCGGCCGGACGAACTCGGCTATCTGCGGCATCTCGACGCAGCCGGTGTGCCTGAGCTGGTCGGGATCGGTGGCGGACCGGACCGAGAGCAGGACCGGGCCGCGGGCCACCCCGGCCGAGCTGATCTGGCGGCCGATGTCGAGGCCCGAGGGGCCATTGCCGATGATGACGACCTTGCGGCCGGCAAATTCGGCCGGCCGGCGGTAGTTGATCGCGTGGGTGACGACGCCCGGGTGGGCCGCATGGAACTCGTGCGCGCCCGGAATGTCCGGGACCGCGGGCGTGGCCGCGTGCCCGTTGGCCACGACGACGGCGTCAAAGGTCTCCCGGTCCTCGGCCCCGGCGGCCGAGCGCGCCACAATGTCCCACCGGTCCCGGCCCGACGGCTCGCCCTCCCGGCCCGGCCGCAGCCTGGCCTCGACAACCGACCACCCGAGCCGGATGACGGGCCGCAGCTCGAGGGCGTACCGGCCCAGGTAGGCCCGGACCGCCTCGCGCTCGGGGAACAGGACCTCATCGGGCGGGAAGGTCGTGTCGCTATAGCTCATCATCGGCTTGGAAATGTTGGCATGCAGGGAGTCATACATGGGCCCGCCAGAAACAGCGGGCGGGCCGGGATGGCGGTAGAGTGGGTCCGTCTGCGGGATGGGCGGGGCCGGCGACGCGATCGCGTCGTGGTTCCACACCCCGCCGATGCGCTCTCGGGCCTCGAAGATGACAACGCGAGAGAACGAGGACTTGCGGGCCAGAAAGTACTTGGCCGCCGTGAGTCCGGACGGGCCGCCGCCGATGATGGCAACGCTCCTCACACTGAACACGGGCGAGGGATCTGCCGTCGGTCTCGAGAGGATGGTCATCTTGTCTGGAGAGATGGGTGACCGGCCGACTGCCTACGACGGTGTTGTGCTGAGGCTCTGAAGTAGTAGTCGTAGTGGTCGTAGTAGTAGTAGTCGTAGTAGTCGTGGTAGTGGTGGTACTAGGACTTGGAGAGAGAGATGGAGCAGCGGAAAGAAGAAGCAGAGAGGAGAGCGGAAACTTGATCCCCCCCCTCCTCCCTCGTAAGCCGAGGAGTCCGGCCTCCAATTATGGCCAAGTGAGTGACACCCAAAGCCAACCGGGACACTTACGGCCCCGACTGCCAGGTGGCAGCAGCTGCCACAGCTGAAGGACAGAAAGCGGCCGGACACCCAATCCGGACCTTGGTCGCGCCTCCCTTGCTAAGCGAAGAAAAGCAGGCCCATCGTCAAGTTTGACAGACAAACGATTCTCCATGCCAATACCATAAATCTGTCTGCCCGCCCACCTCCCGCCAACTTTCCTTTCCCGCTCTGTCCCCCCCCTCCGGCCATGAGCGCGCGCGCGCCCTAACCGCCACCACTGATCAGTTACTCTGCTAGCTGACACGCGCGTTCCTCCCCCCCACTAAACAATGGCATCCGCCGCCGAGCGTGACCTTGTGGAGGGCGCGACCATCCCCATCGCCCAGGTGTCCGCCGGCTCCCTCTCCCCCTCGGTCGCCATCCGCGGCGTCATCTCGGTCAAATGGCCGTACAGCGCGATGCGCCGGACCGTGGCGTTCCTACTCAACGACCCCGACCCGCTCCTCCGGCGCGAGGGCGGCCAGGTGCGCATCGTCTTCCGCGGGCCCGTCGCCCACATGGTCGATGAAACCGGGCTCGGCGCCGGCGACATGCTCCTTCTCGGCCTGGCCGGTGCCGAGCTGGGGCGGGACGAGGAGTCCCGCCCTGGCCGGATGGGGGCGGTGGACAGGTGGCAGCTCACATTTGTCAACAAAGTCCTGATGCAGATTGTGAGCGCGTCGACTGGCACGGAGGGTGATCCAGAGCCCGACCGTGCCGATGCGAACGCGAAAAAGACCAGCTTCATCGAGTTTGACGATCCGACCGCAACGGCGGATGGTCCCGCCATACCCCCGATCCCTGTACGGGACGACTGGCACGGATTGGTCAAGCCCCGGCCCAACAAGCGCGGCCAGGACGCGGTCGACACGGGCGAGTTCGCGTCGCCTGCCATTGTCAAGCGCGCCCGCCTGTCTTACGGCTCCTTCTTCGAGGGCGATATGTTTGCCGGTGACGGGCCGTCCCCGCCGCGACAGCGGCTGAGTGCGAGTGGAGGGGGCGGCCGCCGCTGGATTTCCGGCAGCCGGTCCCCGTCCCCGGAGCAGACGGCACGGCTGGAGACACCGCAGCCTCCCCCAGCCCCGGAGCAGACGGCTCGGTCAGAGACGCCGCAGCCTCTCCCGGCCCCGGAGCAGACAGCCCAGCCAGAGACGACGCAGCCCCTCCTGGCCCCGGAGCAGGCGTCTCGGTCAGAGACGCCGCAGCCCCTGGAGCAGACAGCCCAGCCAGAGACGCCGCAGCCCCTCCTGACCCCGGAGCAGACGGCTCGGTCAGAGACGCCGCAGCCCCTCCTGGCCCCGGAGCAGACAGTCCAGCCAGAGATGCAGCAGCCCCTCCTGGCCCCGGAGCCGACGGCCCGGTCAGAGACGCCGCAGCCCCTCCCGGCCCTGGAGCACATGGCTCGGTCAGAGACGCCGCAGCCCCTCCCGGCTCCGGAGCAGACAGCCCAGCCAGAGACGCTGCAGCCCCTCCTGGCCCCGGAGCAAATGGCACGGTCAGAGACGCCCCAGCCCTCCCCAGTCCCGGAGCAGATGGCACGGTCAGAGACGCCCCAGCCCCCCCCAGTCCCGGAGCAGATGGCACGGTCAGAGACGCCTCAACCCTCCCCGGTCCCGCAGCAGACAGCAGGGCCGCAGACGCCGCATTCCCTTCCGGCCCCGGAGCAGACAGCACGGCCAGAGACACCGCAGCCCCCCCCACCCACCGGGACGCAGACGCAGATCCCTGGCCCATCTGGCCAGCAGCATACTCTCGTCCACTCCCAGACTTCGTCTCCCATGCCTTCCGTGTTCCTCCCGAGCTCGGTAGCCCGGTCTCCGGCACCTCCCCCTCGCACCTCCACCCCTGTCGGATTCCTGCCAGTCTCACACCCACACAGTGAGCTCTCGCCCGGCGACGGTGTCAACCAAGGGGCGGCCGAACTAGAAAGGAATGCCAGTGCGGGCCAGGAAGAGCCAGAAAAGGGCGACGATCAAGAGATGGGGGCGACCGAAGAGGAGAATCACACCCTGCGGACGGCCACGCCCGGAGTCGGCCACAACAGTCCCACGCACGCGCACACGCCCTCGCCGGATCCGGATAATGCCGGGCCCGATGAGCACAATAGTGGCCAGCACCGCGAAGTCGGTTCCGTCTCCGATGTAGCCATTTCTACCGGCCGCCAAGACCAAGAAACCCGCTCGGACATGGGCGATTCCGGTCCTGGTTCGTCGCCAGCCTACGTGGCCGACGCCGAGAGCGAGAGCGAGATGGAGAGCGAGCTGGGAAGCGAAATGGAGAGCGAAATCGAGGATACGGACGACGACGGCCACCCAGTTGAATACGGATACAATCATGAAGAAGAGGAAGACCAGGAACTGAATAGTGAAGACGGCAGCGAGTACGAGGCGACCGAGACCGATTCGGAAGAGGAATCGGAGAGCGAGGAGATATCAGAGAGCGAGGAAGGAGTCGACCCCTCCACATCCCCCCGGCGGCCGGTCCGGCCTTCTCCCGCTCCCGCCTCAAACAAAAAGGTACCCGTCATCATACTTATCTCGGACGACGAGGACGAGGCCGAGAACGAGGAGAAGCCGGCTTCGTCTCGGAGTTCTGGCGCCGTCTCCCCGCCCCGCCACCTGGCCGAGTCTCCGGCTCCGAGCCCGGTCCCTGGTGTGCCAGAGGAAACTGGGCCCACCGGAGAGGATGCGATCAACGTTGACGAGGGCAAGGTCGAGCTGCAGATTCCGCAGTGCCAGCCCGGGGAGGCGGATCCGGGTGTGGTCATGTCCGCGGAAGCGGACCCGGATGTGGTCATGTCCGCGGAAGCGGACCCGGATGTGGTCATGTCCGCGGAAGCGGATCCGGATGTGGTCATGTCCGTGGAAGCGGATCTGGATGTGGTCATGTCCGAGGCTGCCGAGGAACAGCCGGATGAGCAGGCGGATCAGCAAGCGGAGAGCGAGCATGAGTCTGGCGGCGACATGGCAACCCAGAGCATGTCTGAAGACGAGAGGGCTCAAGCCACACAGCCGCCGGTCACTATTGAAGTCCCGATCGAGACTGGGGAAGAGGAGATGCAAGCAGAGGACGCTGCAGCGGGGGTCGGGGCCCCGTCTCCAGAAGAAAAGGCAGGCGAAAACGGCGGTCCCGATCTGGCCAAGACCGGGGCTCAGTCCCCGGGTCGGACCCGCGATATCCCTGAAGGAGAGGTTGAGAATACAGACGGAATAACGGTAGCCATCCCGACGACAGAACAGGAGGCGCGGCAGACCCCGCCACCTGGTCGACGACGGCTCCGGCATGGCCACCGGGAAGGGCGCCCGGAAACCAGCGCCGGCCTCTCCGCCGCGGCCACCGACCGGTCGTCTCTCCAGCCGGAGGGCGTGCTGACTAGATCTCAGCGCGCCCGACGGGAACAGAGCGCCCCGGCTGAATCCTCGCCCGCCCCTGAATGTTCGCCCGGCCCCGAGTCGTCGCCATCGCCATCCCCGTCTCCGTCGGCCGGGCTGCAGGAGGCCGGGTCACCAGTTCGAAAATCACGCACACCGAAGCGAACCGTCCGCAAGGAGGCGCCGGTAGCAGACATCCAGACGACGTCACCGCCGCCGCCCCAGGGCGCGGCTACCTCATTCATTGGGTTCGAGTCCCCCCCGGCCGCCGCCACGCGCACGGGGAACTCGAAATGGTCGCTGCGAGGATACGCAATGCAGCAACTGTCTGAATCGTCGGGCGAGGACCGAATAAGCGGTATCAGACCGGCTGGGTCCACGAGGAAACCGCGGCAGCGCAAGAGCACCAAGCCACGATCCGAGGCGACGACCAAGAGTCCTGCCCCATCGGAACTCATGTCATCGCCTGAACGATCTCAGTCATTGGAACACGATATCGGGCTGCGCACTCTTCCCAAGACATCCAAGTGGGCTCAAGCCCAGCTAGGCGCCGGTGACGACACGGTTACGGCCCCGGTCGGCGACGCGACACTTGATGCATCGGAAGGGGAAGATAGGCCCGCCACCAGAGCCCGATCGAGCAGCGAGCAGATGAGTGATGGCGACGGCGGCGGCGGCTCCGAGTCAGCTGACATGCCGCTGCCGCCGCCGCCGCCTGTGCAGCAAGAGGTCAAGCAGCCGATCACGAAGCTCAAGCTCCAGCTCATCAAGCAGATCAGCAGCACCACGCTCCCGGATTATATCGCCCTCAAGGATCTCCGTAAGCATCCCGGCATTACAGTCGACGCGCTGGCGGTCGCCACCGCGACTCCCACCAGCCCCCGGCGCCAGAAGGGCGTCCGGGACTACCTCCTCACCGTCGCGGTCACGGACCCGTCAGTCGCGCCGACGGGCGTGGTCGTGGTCCAGATACTGCGGCCGCACCTCCACGCTCTGCCGGTCATCAAGGCCGGCGACGTTGTCCTGTTCCGCCAGTTTATAGTGCACCCGCCAGGGCAAGGCCTGGACGTGGTCAGGGGGCAAGGCCTGGACGTGGTCAGGGGGCATGGCCTGCGCGCGGGCGAGCAGTCGGCCTGGGCCGTGTTCGACCATGCCGAGGGCGGCGGCGAGCACGGCAGCGATGCCGAGGGCGGCAGCAGGCTTCCCCAGATCAGGGGCCCTCCGGTTGAGCTCACGGAGCCGGAGGAGGCACACGCCGAAGGGCTGGCGCAGTGGTGGGCTCTGTTGGACGCAAAGGCACTGGAGAAGCTGGATAAGGCCAGTCTCAAGGTGATGGGCGGGGAGGTTGATGAAGGCTCTGGCTCGGGCACGGGCGGGATGGAGACACGGGCACGGAACAGGGATGGCCAGTGAGGGCAGATCGAGATTGGACCACGCAGCTCAGGCTGCTTTGCTTGCGCACGAGCCGAGTTTACAACACCAAGACCAACCCATACCAGGCGAGAGAGGCGAGAGGAGAAGAGGAAGCAGAATCGGTCGTGAGAAATGAGATTGTCAATTAGCTTAAGGAGACTGGCAAGAAAAAAACTGCGTTCGTTTTTTCAAACGCGATTGCGCGACTGAGATAGATAAGGAGAGGAGAGCAAGCAGCAGGAATGATGGGGGTGTGCATCCCCGACCCAGCGTTCCTGGGCTACTTTCTGAGCAGCAGCCACAATTGCTTATCAGGTCCTGGGATGCTTGGGGAACCAGGTGATGAGATGTTGCACGGCTTGCTGGCCAGATGGGCGCATCTAGCCGATTCGAGCATCTTTTCGGAGATCCACATACTCCCTCCTCCGTCAACAAGGTTGCATCAACTTTCCGAGAGGGTATTCCTTCCCATTCCTTGATCTTTTCTCACTCCCCCTTTCTTTTCTCTTTTCGCCTATACCCCCCCCTCTCCCTCTCACCGGACTCTTCATATGCATTTTATATCTGTCCCGGGTCCTACTTGTCAAAGACGACATCGAGATGTTTCCTGGAGGGGAAAGGCGGCCTAGAAGGCTGCTGAGACGAATTTGAAATTATTTTCGGGGGGAACCGGCGGCAAGGGTGTTATTGGGGCCACGCGGCGTACGCTCGACGAAAGGTCCGGCTGAACTTTGTCTGCGGGGTCAATGCTGACCCGCCGAGCCATGCTCTGTCACATGTCGGAGCAGACCAGACGACCATGATACTGAGGGGGGGTTCGAGGTGCGAAACTTCTTCTTGAGGCAGGACCATGTCCTCGCGACGTACGCGCCCTACCTAAAGGTGAGCTCAGTCTTCCACGCCTTCTGGCTAAATCTCGGCCCGGCGGGCGGCCATATCGGCCCGTCGTTTTGCGGCTTCTGCCTGGATCTCGACGTAATAGACGGGGCCAACAGCGTTGGGGTCGGAGGCGGGGTCAAGGTCGGGGTCAAGGGTGGGTTTAGGGTCGAGGTCGGGGTCAGGGTCAGGGTCAGGGTAAGGGTCATAGTGGGGGTCAAGATCGGGGGCTGGGGTCGGGGTTGGGGTCGGAGTCGGAGTCGGAGTCGGAGTCGGAGTCGGAGTCGGAGTCGGAGTCAGAGTCGGGGTCAGGGTTGGAGGCCCAGGCCGCAGGGCTTGCCATTTTCAACGGGTCCTACACAGCAGATAACAAATGTCAGGCTCTATTAAAATGGCTTCCCGCTCAAGATATCTTTGGCGTGCTTCCCGGGCCCAGTGTCCCCCGAGCTGCCTCATGAGCAGCTGCCGAGAATGCTAGGTCCTGGGATGCTTGCATTAAGAAGGGAGACCGCTGGACAGGAAAAAAAAAGGGCACTGGGGAGTGACGAGTCGCTTGCGCGGCCTGCTGCAAGCCGGCCGCGCATCTGGCCAAGCCGAGCGTCGTTTCGGGGATCCACAGGGGGCCAGAATCCGGATACTGTTTACCGCCGTCAGACTGGTGGGCGCAGCGTTGGGTCTCGGCAGTCTTTGGCCTCGGATTTGTCCGCCGAAACTTGATGGCCAGTGAAGGCCGAGGAGGCCGGCGCCAGAGATAAGCCAAGTTTGAGAAAAAACGAGGTTGTCGGGGTGGGGGGGGTCGTGGTTCGAGCATTTGAGGATCCACGGAGCGCTGGGCCTGTTGACCTCATCCTGCCCCGCCGGTCAGGGTCTGGGGTACATGATCCTTCTTGGCTGCATCCTGACAGCAAACGTTGCGCCCATCATCCAATTGACCAATGGGGGCCGGCCGAGCCCTGAAGACTGGTTTCCAGCAGTGGGTGAGCAGCTGCAGCACTACCTCGGATTGTGGAGGGATTCGATCGAGAAAAAAATTCCTTCTTTCCTCCGGGCCGCTGTCCCGGTCCTCTTCTGGTCTGAATTCGGAGGCGGCGGCATTTTTTTTCAGAATCGACCCGACCCGATCTTTGATTCCCCCGGCCTAGCACAAAGTCTTTGTTCCCTGTCCCCTACCCTCCCTACCGCTCACTCCCTGCGGGCCCGAGTCAAGGAAAGAGGCCCAAATAGCGGCGAAAAATTCCAAACAAGATGGTGTTGGCTCCGCTGTTACGAAAGACGGGTCGGTGGGGCAAAAAAGCAAAAAAAAGATGCCCCGTGGGTCTCGATCCCGGCGCCCTTCGCATGAGCGACAACCTGTCACCTTCACCCGGCGCCCTTCGCACGAGCGACCACCTGTCACCTTCGTTTCGAAACCACTTATGGTTACGAGACTCGCGCTGAACTCGCCCCCATGCAGGGCGCTCGCTGGCTGGCCGGCTGGCCTAGCGTCGCCGGAGCCGGGAATCAGCTCTCGGCCGGTCGGCAGGACGTGGTGTCCGTCTATTGCACGCGCACCCGGGGCCGGAAGCTGGTGCAGCAGCCGCGGCGGCGATAGACGGGAAACTGACCCCGGGTTCTGTTTCTGCCAAGCTACGACGATTATTCATCACGGACCTGCGGTCTGTGATCCCCCTGTATCAGAGGGATCAGAGGGGGGCGGCGATGAGCGGGAGGGCTTGCCAAAAGAGCGAATGTGGGTGTTGGTGCTGCTGTTGGTCATGTTGTGCTGCTGCTGCTGCTGCTGCTTGGCGGCAGCATGGGGCGAGAGGGGGGAGGGCATGCAGCACCCACACAATCTCCTCTGCGGATATGGTGAGCGGGTCGAGGCCCGGCCTTGGCCCGGCCGTGGCGGAGCAGCCCACCAGCGAACGAGATGAAACAGGTTTCCTGCCGGCCCAGCACCGGCCAGCTCTCCCAGTGAGACGAAGCAGGTACGTGACTCCGGTGTGCCGCTCGAACTAGGGACCTCATGGGCAGGTAACACGGCCGGCGCGCCTCGATTGATCACTCCTGTCGATCATGTCGGACATACGGCCCGGTCGGATGAATCGCCCCCGACAGCGGGACCACCGCCCCCCCCTTATCTTCCTCACCTCTCGACAGGCGTGGGGCCAGTCGGTGGGAGGTGGCCTTGGCCGAGCTGATTCGAAATGGCCCGGCTGGCCCTGACGCTGGCCGGTTTGGCCGACCTCGACGGCCGTCCATCGACTTGGCGGTGCTGGGCTGGGCAGGAGAGGGGGAGGGTGCGGAGAAGGTGTTGGGGATGCTGGCCGACAGTATAAACGCGAGCGATCCCGCCTACTCCTGCTCTCTATTTCCGGCCGCAACAAGCAGACAAGACACGACCGATCTCGCAAGCAAACGATACTATCCACCACCATCACATCCAGACGCCATCACCCGCTCGAGCTCCCTGTCCTCTCAGCCACCACCTCTGCCGCTGCTGCCCCACCTGATCCTACAACGAGACACAACCACGACGTGCAGCAGCATTGTCTAGGGAAGAGGCCGAAAAGCGACAGCAAGAATGGCCTTTAATCCGCCCTCCCCCTCTCCTGAATTTACGCATCAAGCTCCTACGCCCCGGTGGCTCTCGCCCACCCGAGGCGAAACCCCTACATTTACGGGTTCGCCCTCCCCCATCTTTCTCCGTGAACCAAAATCGTATTCGCGCGCTCCTGCTACGCCCTCCGGCTTACGTGCCAATACACCTTTCGAAAGCCACCAATACGGCGCGGCCCGCAAGCATTCTAGTGCTAGTCCTTCCCGGAACAGTGATGATTCTTTTCGGCGCAGTTTCAGTCCTTCTGCGAGCACACGCATAAAATCCGAGGAAATTCCTATCACTCTCGGCTTTGATACGCATCCTTCCCCGCACCCTGCTTCCCAGAACTTGAGGGCAAAATCCAGGGTAAAATCCGAGTCGCAGTCTGTCAATCTCGGCTTTGGAAGGACGAGCAGAGATACGTCTCCGGTCGGGCAAACAATGAACCCGACTATGCTGTCAGCACCGAATACCCCCATCCTCAGGCGCAGCTCGCGCATAAGGACGGTTACTCAGCCATACCGCAGCGCCACCACTGCCGCCACGGGTCGAAGGCCCAGTGGGCGCACCAACTCTACCAACTCTACGGGCAACAGCAAACGCAAGAGGTCTACTGGGGGCAATCCTTGACTCGTCGTGGGTGTGTATTTAACGCGATTTCTAGCCCAGAATCTGGATATCGGCCGGCCTGAAGCTGTCTACCCAAGTCCATACACTGGCTTGATCGAGGGGGGCTGAGAAAAAAGAAAAGAAAGACTGATTTGGAGCAGCAAAGGGACTTGTCGGTTTCCGGGGGCGGGCCCTCGGTGCGTGCGGACGATCGAGAAGGGGGGGCGGGAGGGGGCGTCGGCCCCGTTTCGTGTATCTTGGCTTGGGCTAGGGAATAGAAAGGAGGACGCTGGCTGGGTTTCGGACGGAGCCTCTTGGGACTCGTGGTGACTGGCGGCGGGCCTCGTTTTGCTGGATGCATCCCGGCCAGCCGGGCCGAGCAGTTCTGCCGACGGACATGGGCGATGACGATGGAATACTGGAATGAGGGGGCAGCGGTCTGCTTGCTGAGCGAGTTATCTGACTGTCGGGGCCGGAGGGACGAGTGCGATATGCAGTGGGAGGTGGGGAGTTTCGCTAGCTCGGAGGGGCCTGCCCCTCCTGCGTAGCCAATAAATTGTAGATTGATTAGTGATTCATGAAAAGATGTGGCCGGCCGGCTGGACCCGAACCTGACTGACATATTGGATAGATCTCTGCTTCCCGCTGTCTCGGCGATCAGCAGAGGCCGGCGCGGGGGTGCGGTCTTCTGAGGCCTCTTGCGAAACACGGCTCAGCCCGGGGCGGCATAAGGAGGACCCCCATCGCGCTGGCCAGGGCGAGGGCGGACCGGACCCACTGCGGCGGCCGAAAAAAAAAATTCAGCCTGGTTGGCAGGACGCACGCGGCGGCGGCAGCAGCGACAGGGACAGAAACGTCAGCCCACACACGCACACGAGAGCGACGACGTGGGCGAGTTTTTGGCCAGCTGCCACGACGATTCTCTTCCTGTATCGGATCGATGAGAGATGTCGTGGCAGCACAACACAGCACCACCCCTTCCACCTCCTCGGCTGGCAGGCTGACCCCGAGCAGTTGCTGGTTCGAGGACCCGTCCGAGGCGGCTCGAACTGGCCCTCCACCCCCGGCTGCTGGCAAGCTAGCCCACCAGACCAGACATCGGGAGTGGGGGAGGAGGCAGGAGAGCGTGGAGCGGCACATGTCATCAGCAGCATCAGCAGCAGGCCATGGGGGCTTTTTTTTTGCCTGCCCGAGGCTCGGCCGAAGTCCACCAGACCAGGGAGGGGGGGGGCAGCTGCAGCCCCGTTGACCATAAAATCAGCAGCAGCAGCAGGTCATGAGGAGTTTTTTTTGCCTGCCTGAGGCCCGTCCGAGGCTCGGCCAGGGCCCACCAGACCAGCCAGTGCGCGGGGGGGGGGGCAGGAGAGAGGGTGCAGCAGCACCGTTAGCAGCAACACCGATGACTACATGACATTAGCAGCAGCAGGCCCCGAGGTTTTTTTCTTTTGCCTTCCCGAGGCTCGTCCGAAGCCTGTCCCAGCCACGGCCGAAGTAGGGGGGGTGGGCAGCAGAAGGGTGCAGCAGAGCAATACCGTTGGCTACATAACATTAGCAGCAGCAGGCCCCGAGGTGTTCTTTGCCTGCCCGGGGCTCGTCCAAGGTCCGTCCAAGGCGTGGCCGGAGTCTGCTAGACTGGCAGCGGGGAGGAGAGAGGGTGCAGCAGAGATCAGCAGCACCGTTGACAACATAACATCAGCAGCAGCAGGCCACGAGTTTTTGATCTTCTTTTGCCAGCCAGCCATCCCAGCCGGATTTTTTCTGCTGGCTTGAATGTTTTATACACCAGGGTCTTCCCAGTCAGACCAATGCTCTCAAGACCCAGTTGCTGCTGCCTCCCCTCCCCGGGCTTTCCTTCTCACGCTGGGATCTCACATGGCAAGCCAAGCCGGATTGGCCGGCACGCGCACGCTTCCTCGGCCCATCGACACGACACTGACGACTCGCTCTGTTGGGCGTCATGTCGCCGCCGTCCCGGCTCGGTCGGACTGGTTGGCCGCGGCCATCTAACCAACGACGGCGGAAGCACCGGTGGCGGCCGTAGCTGCTGCTTGCCTGGTGTTATCATTCGGCCACTCTGACTGCCAAGAGCTTGCCATGTCCTCAATTACGGTGAATCTTTCTCTTGGGAGGGGGGGGGCCAGCGGCGACGACGGCCCGGCCGTGAGCCAGTAAGTCGGCGGCCTGGCTGCACCTCGAGCGGGTACCCCGCGCACGCGCCTGTTAGGGCGAGTCATTTGTCATTCTCGTCCTCATTCTCATCTTCCCTCGAAATGCCCGGCTACTTCCCGCTTTCCGCTTCACGCCTCGCGATTCGCCTGCCTCCAGCGGTGGCCGTCTCAGCCGGCCGACAGCAGTGACTTGGACACGGTGTAGGGGGGGGGACGAGAAGATGTTGGGTGGTGTTGGGTGGCTATGAAGGCGAGGCCGAGGGTGAGGGCGACGGCGACGGCGACGGCGACGGCGAGGAGCGAGGGGCAAGGGCGGTAGGCATCGAACTGCACTGCAGATATAAAGGCGGGGGGACATCCCACCCTGTCCTGCCCCCCCCCTCCAGCAAGCATAACAAGCAGCAAAGACCCGACTGATTAGCTAAACTATCCACACGAACCCCACACGACGCCGCCCCGCCGCTCTGCCACTCCACCGCCCCGCCGCCCTGCCGCTTCATCGCCCGCTCGAGCTCTCCCCCATCCGCACAGCCAAGCCACCTCGACTACTGCTGCTGCTGCCGCCGCCGCCGCCACCCTGCTGGATCCTTCAGCCGACTGAACCCGACGACGAGTGCGACTATTGTTGAAAAAACAAACGGAAATGTCGATGTTGAAGGTACCGATAGAGTGGGTAGAAAGAGGTGCAACTAAAGATGTTGTATCGCAGTGCAGTCTGTAAGTATTCACCTTTATCTTTTCGTTTCTCTGTTGCTGCCTTAATATATAACTCCAAGTACCGCATCAATTCGGGGCTAGTTACAACCACCTGACTCGTACACCTTTTATCGAGAGAACGGAATCATTCCGCAAATTAATGGCCGATGATACAATCAAATTTTCATATATAGTGAGTTCACTAGCGATCGACCATTTCATCCTTTGAAATGGTACAGGCTCGTTTCGATATCTGGCTGCTAAGTGCGTATTCACTCAACCTTTTGCCCTAGGCCGGTCTTATATTCGAGAAGCCCAAGGATATTTACAGGGTAGTATCCACAGAATTATACTTCCGGAGTGGCAACCCTGTTGCCGAGCCAATGGGAGAGGGACAACTCGATCACACCAACGGCATGCAAAGGAAAGAAATAGCAAGGATGAAAGACGCCGCGACTTACACGAGGACGGGGGGGACGTATGAGGAAGTAGTGCCACCATCATCGGAAGCCAGTTCCAGTGCCTCTAATATTGGGTACTGGGGTCTTACGGTGCCGCTGCCTGGGGGACAATCGAACTTCACAAGCGAATCGCAGGTGCCCGCTTCTGGAAGTGCATTTGGGTCTCCTCATCGGATGAGATCACAGAAGCAGGGGCTGCCGCCGTCGGCGTCCAGTTCTAGAGGTGGATTGGGCGCCTCTCAGCAACATGGCCAACAGTACGTCACAAACCATGCGCCGGTGTCCAGTCCGAGTAGTCGACGATCTACTAAGAGAAACTCTCGGATGCGGCGAATGCGACCGGAAGCAAGCAATTTATCGGGGCGCGGTTCTAGTGGTGGACCCGGTTCTGGTGGTGGATGGGGCGCTTTTCCGCCACCTATGCAATCGAACGTCGGAAGCGATACGCCGGTGTCCAGTCCGAGTGGTCAACTGATATCTCATACTGAGCAAAACTCTCGGAAGCGGATGCGATCGGACGCAAGCAATTTATCGGGGCGCGGTTCTGGTGGTGGACCCGGTTCTGGTGGTGGATGGGGCGCTTCTCAGCAACAGCTGTTGTGTCAGCCGTCAGCGGCGCAGTTTTCCCGACGGCGTTCGGAATCGCCGCCGTTGTGGCCGTCGAGGCCGGTGCAGTCGTCGCCGCCGCCGTCGAGGTCGGTGCGGTCGTCGGCGTCGCCGCGGTCGTCGGAGTCGCCGCGGTCGTCGGCGTCGCCGCCGCCGCCGGTGTGGAGTTTAAGGCCGGTGTCGCCGTCGTCTTGGCCGGTTGTTCGCACGTCGGAATCGGGTTCCCAGCAAAATGGGCCGAGGTCGACGACGCAATCAGTGAGGTACCATCCGGACCCATCGACGATTTATAAGAGACAGATATGATACGAATCGGGGATAGAAGTGGAATTGGCTGCCGCGAACATGGCGCAGTATTCGGGTTCGGTTGCTTGGTCCGGTCTGGGTGGCTCGGTGATGGTGGTATTGCTGTGTTGGCCCGTCGCGGCAGAGGGGTGGAGGCCAAGAAATGAAGGCCAAAATGGGGATAAGGAGAGCGGAGAATGGGAAGAAACCATAGACTTGTGCTTGCTAGCCAGCTTCTAAATTTCAGTCGTGCGCGCCGGCTGTCTACGTAGCGTATCCTGTACAGGTAGTACCGGCGGCCCCTTGGATTTGTTAGATGCGGGAGCCGGGGACTCGCCGTGTCGAGGTCTGGGACCGCAAATGAGGGCAGGAGGGAGACGGAGGTGTAAAAGTGGCAGTGTTGGTGGAAAAGGTGTTGGGGGGGTAGTGGAGTGGACGAAACACCACCACCGCCGCCGCCGCCGCCACGAGGCTGGCCGTAGGTGGTAGATGGCTTTGACTCCCGGGGTACATCTTGCCGAGAGCGGGCCCCGTCCCCTCCCCGCGGAGAAGCGGGTGGGTGTGCTGGCTGGCTGGCTAACGATATCATCGGCGACCGTCATGGTGTCCTGATTCTTATCGGAGTAGACTCGACCGCGATCCCGGCGGCGGATCGCGAGATGATGGAGCCGGGTCGTGGGGGTGGGGGAGGGCGGGGGCGCGATCCAGGTCTGGATGCGGCTGTGGTAGTTGGTTAGGTCTTTGTATGGATAGGGGGTGGATGCAGTGGTGGGATAGTCCTCACTGCTTGCTGGCTTGCAGCCGGCCTTGGTATTGGTAGTGGTAGATGAGATGGCCATGGCAGGTTGAGATGGTAGATGTATTGGTCATGGCAGTGCGTGTGTGTATTTGACGCCGTCATCCGTCCAGAATGATAAAAAAGCATGTCATGGTCGTGGAAGCAGGCGGGCAGGGGGATAGAGATGGTGGTGCGAAGGCGACGGTGGCGGCGGCGGTAGCAAGTAGGTTTATCAATTGGGTATAGCCGGTGAAAGTGGTGGCGATGTCGTCGTGGTAGTGGTGGTGGTGGCAGTGGTGGTGGTGGCGGCGGCGGCGGCAGTAATAGTATATAGAGTAGATAGTAGATGGTAGATAGCGATGGTAATGGCAATGGGGGAAGGAATCGGGTAGGGGCAGCAGGCGGAAGAGGTGCGAGGGCAGCGGTGGTGGTGATAGGTGCTCAGTTATGTATAGGGTCTTCAGCCAGTACATACTCCACAGGCAGGCGCTCAGCGGATGGGTGCATGTCTTGACCTGGATTTCCCCGAGGCCGAGTCCGAGTCCGAGGCCGAGTTCGTCTGTGTCATGGGTTGACCATGACATTCGTCACATGACACAGGAGGGGGCGAAGCGCTGACTCAGCGAGTCCGCCGCCACCTCGCAGCGCAGAGGAGAACCGGGCATGTTCTCCTCTTCCGCATAGCAAAGTTGGACTTCAATCGGACTTCTCGAAAAGCCCATGCTGCGAGGGTCCAGTAACACGCCCCTTCCTATATTATGTGACTGATGCCATGGTCAACCTATGACAGCTTCCCTCTTTTCTACGCCTATACTTAAGGCGGTTCTCTCTTCCCTAGGTACTTACCAGGGATCTCCGTCGTATCTCGGTTCTCTGCTTCCCTTGCCCTAGGGGAATTAGTATTCCCTGGGCTTCCCTAGCCAGATCGCTAATGAATCGCTAGATTACTAGTGAAAGGAAAATGGGTGCGACGGCACTGGAGATAACCTAATGACGGGTGTCTGTATTTCAATTATGCTCAAGGGAGGAAAACTCTGCTGGCGGGCCCAGCCAGAGTTTTATCCCCAGACATCTCTGACTAAGCTAATTGTGCCGGATGTGGGTCCAGAGGGCAGGCCATATCTTTTCAACTAGGGATCCACGATTTCCCTCGCAAACGCGCTTAATCATAGGAAGGGAAGTAGTGTGTTGATTATTCGTGTCTACTATACTGCTGCTGCTGCCTCTAGCCCCCTTTCCCCCCCCCCAGAGGGGAAACCCTGCTTAGTAATACCCCTAGTCCGTCCCACCCCGGCCACATAGGTATAAATAAAGTATGATCTGGCCGTCAGGCGCATGGGCCACCCAACGATGGGGTCCCCGCACTACTGATAAGATGGCCTCGCAGGGTCTCGGGATTGAGGACGGACCCCGTTCATAATCCGTACATTGGGCCCACCCCACAGTTCCCCGGCATCGGCACCGGCACTGGCGCCGGCTGAATTTGAAGAAACCATTCTGGCAGTGGCACTGGCCCCTCGCCCCGCCCCGCCCCGCCCATTCAGACCGACAAATGCGTGGCAAGTTTGGGCGACTACGCAGGCCCGGCCCAGCTCAGACCCAGAGAAGCGGGTGCGACCGGCTCCACCACCCCAGTCCAATGAATGGAATAGGGACTGCGGCATATGGAACTTGAATATGGAATTTAGAAAAACGAACGGGTGCATGCATGGGATAACTCTCGTGCCAGCCAGCTGGCCTGTAGGTCACACGGGACGGTGTGGCGGAAGTGCGGAAGTGCAGGGCCGAATGGTCCCCGGACGGACTGGAAAAGTAAAATTTGCCAGAGCAGTGGTGGTGGACAGCGTGTGCGATTGCGAATGCGCGCAAATAATGAGCGCAAGGTCAGGCCAGCCCGCAGCTCCGCAGTCCCGCAGCCCGGGCTGGATGCACGGTACGGGTGGAGTGAGGTTGGACGTTGGACGTACCTACACTGCCACGCTGCCCGCGGGGGGGCCACCATCCATCCACCCTCGCCCCCCCATCCCCGAGTCGCCGGCCATCCTCAAGCTGGTGTGTCCGGCACGCCACCCGCCGCGGGAGACAGAACGGGGGAGAGGGTCCCAGCATGGCAGGATGGCAAGGCAGGACGGCACGATCGGCTGTCTCGGTCTTGGCCTAAAACGGGGTTGACGCTTGCACGGCCTCCCAACATCTCCAACCCCGGAACATATGCCCAGCAGCAGACCAGACCAGACCAGACCCGACCAGCAAAAAAACGGGCCGGCAGAGAAGCCATCGCCGACGCGCTTGCCCCTTCCAGAAGATGGCGTTTTGTCGGCGTGCGCTGCATGCCCTCCACTGGGCATGCACTCCTCCACCCCCCTCCTTCGTCCTGGTTTAGCCCCTGGGTTTTGTAATGGCGATAAATCCCCGCCCAAGGAGGTCACCGCCGCGGTGTTGCGGATCGTTGATGTATGCGGGTGGGTCTCAGCCAGCCAGCCAGCCAGCCTCTGCGGTAGCAGCAAGGGGGAGGGGCGAACCAACCAACCAACCCGACCGACCGACCGGTGCGTTGTCGCGAGCAAGAAGCGGAAGGGGGAGAGACAAGGCAGGAGAATGAAGCGGAGGCCGATGTGCGACCCGGCCACGTTGTATCGCCTCTGCCGCCGCCGCCGCTGCTGCTGCTGTGTCCGCTGCATCCGCAGCACATGCCGGCCGGACATGGATGCTCGGTGCGCACACTGCAGGCCCTGCAAGCCCTGCGTACCCTGCGTATCCGGTATCCCATACAATAAATACCATCTCATAAAATAATCGAGTAATCTCATGAAACACCATTTTATACAATACGTGCCCGGAACCAGAACCAGCTATTGTTCACCAGCCAGCCCCCACTGCCAGGTATAATAAACCGGCTCCGACTGGCCGCCCGTCGGTCAGAGCCAATCCTTAGGCCCGGGGGGCGGGCAGGCTGCCAGGCACCCTACATCCACTGCATCCACCGGGAGGACTCCATCGCGCCCCCCCCCCTTCCCCTCCATTGTTGCGAGCCGAGGCAGGCTGATAAATAAGGCGCTGCCCGCAGCTAGGAGGCAGAGGGGCAACGTAAGGCTTAAAAAAACAACCAGGCCTGATCCCAACTTTTGCTTTCCTTTCCTTTCTTTTCATCTCCCTGCCCTTGCCGCTCAGAGCATCGACCCCCCTCCCTGCCACCGTCCTCGGCCGGATTCCATCGGCGGCCGGCTCTCTCGACAACCAACTGCTCGGGCCCGCGCACTCCTGTCAACCCCCACGCTCTCGGCAAGAGCCTCGATCGAATCAAGGTACGTCGGTCGCGCGGGCGCGCGCGCACCCGCGGTGCGGTGATTTGATTTGCTTTTGCTCGAACGCGTCCCGCGTCCGCGCCCTCGGTCTTCCTCGTCCCCTCCTCGTCCCCTCTTCTCCCAAGCCCCCCCCAAACCCAAAGCTCCTGGGGAGTGAGACTCCACTTGCCAAAATCCACCGACACCCCACCACCCGACCGGCCCGCGCCCCAGCTCGATTGGGCCTGGTCTGATTGGATTGGACCCAGAGCCGGTCTGGCCAAAAGTCCCCCCTGTTGTCATCTGTCCGCCGCCCCGGCGCCGCCCCTGCGCCGTCCCTGGAAGAGGACCTCCTCTTCTTCCTCCTTCTTGGTACCGCCTCTTTTTTTACCATGCTCGACGCTTTGCCGGACCGAGCTTCAGTCGCCTCCTGAAGTGGACAGACAAGACCCGAGATCGAGCCGGCCGTGGCCGGGGCCGCGGCCGAGATCCCTCTCTCTTATTTCCCCCTCCTATCTCCCCTCTTGTTTCCCCCTCTTGTTTCCCCCCCTGGTTTTCCCCTTTCTCGACTTTTTCCTCAATCCTGTCCACTTCTTCTTCAATCCTGTCCACTTCTTCATCAATTCGCTCATCCTGCCCATGCTGTCCTCTTCGGCCCTCTTTTCTACCCCTTTCGGTCCGTTCCTACCTCTGCCGGCATCCCAAGATCGCGCGCTCATGGTCAACAGTCGTCCAGGTGGTTATGCTGTAAGCTGCCAGTGGTGTGTCTGAGCATTGTGTGGTATGTGTCGTGAGTGTTGTGTGTGTTTCAGCAAGTGTTATGCTGTGTTTTGTGGTGTGAGTGGCCGAGTCGTCGTCCTCCTCATCGTCCTCCTCCCAGAACCCGCCCCACCCAGATCCGGCGGCCCTCGGCCCACCACAGGCCGCTGCAGCAGTCAGCAGCAGCAGCAGCCAACAGCGGCAGCAGCAGCTTCCCCGCCTCCCCCTGCTAGCTGGACCTTGGAACCTTGCCTTTCCACGTCAATCCCTCCTCACCCCCCCCTGTGCCGCTTGTTCCACTCTCGAGGGGGGAGGACGGCAGCTGCTGGTAAAAAATCGGAAATCGGGGTGAAAAAAATCGTCCTTGACCTCCAAATCTGACCTCTTTGCTTCGCTCCGACAGGTTCGACCGGTCCGACAGGAACTCTTCTTGTCCCGAACCGACAGCGACGTTGAAAAATCCGGCAACACGGGAGCCGCACGGGAACGGCGGGAAACGCGGGAAACACGGCCGAGTGTCCGTCAGTCAGGCAGACAATATGGCTTCCCCCTCTCAGGGCCAGCAGCAGCAGGCCTTTACCACCGACCGCTATGTCGTGATCCACGTCTCCACCACTTGCGACGAGCACGGCGTCTATGTCACAAAGGACTCGGCCGAGGTGATCGAGTTCGGATGGATCGTACTCGACTCGACTTCCCTTGAGGAGGTAAGAGCTTTCTTTCCCTCTGGCTGTCTACTTGCCTGGCTGTCTGTTTGCCTGCCTGCCCGCCTGCCTGCCTGCCCACCTGCCTGCCTGCCTGCCTACCCGCCTGTCACTTGTCTGCAAAGGGCCGGCTGGCCCAGGAGGGGAGAGAAAACAATGGCAAGGGGGAAGGAGCGGGGCGCGCGCGGGACGGGACACGGACCGCGGCGGCAGCGGCGGCGGCGACAGCTGCTGCTGCCGCTGCTGCTAGACCCGGGGACTCGGCCGGCAATCGCGGAGGGCGCGGCAGGTGCGGCCGTCGCGACTGCCGTGCGCTGTGCATTGCTCTTTCCCATGCCCCGGCTGCGGCCCTGCTCCGTCCTGACACCTTCCCTCTTCCTTCCCTACCTACTCACTCCTTCCCTGCTCCTGACCTACCCTTCCTCTACCCCAGCTGCCCGCGTGTGCCCGCGTGCTAATCACATGACCGTTTGCCTCGCGTCTCGCATAGGTCGGGCGGGACAACGTGCTGGTCAAACCAGTCAACACTCCGATTACGCCACTCTGCAGTGAGTATCTCCCCTCAATTCCGATTCCAGCCAGTCCACTGCAATCTCGATTCCGACCTGGCTTCCGAGCCTCCTATATTGGTGTACTGGCCTCTGGGGTTTGAGTGCTTTCTCCATGGCCCTTCCACTCAACGTGATAGCTGACGAACCCGTGTGTGTGTGCGTGCCAGCATCGCTCACTACCCTGACGTGGGAGCACGTCCGCAACGCAGGCACCTTCCGCGACGCGATCAACAAGCTGGACAACTTTGCCAACGAGCACCTGATCAGCAAGAACTTGGACTTCGTCTTCGTCACGCTCGACGCCTGGGACCTGCGTGTCCAGCTCCCCAGAGAGGCCCGCGACAAGGCGGTGGTGCTGCCTCCGTACCTGCAGCACTCGCGCACCTTTGACCTGCGGACTGAATATCAGCGCTGGCAACAACATCATCCCGAGTCGCTGCCGTTCGGCCCTAGCATGCTCACCAACATCTGTGCTGCCCTCGAGGTCGAGCCGGTGCAAGCGAACGCGCCCATCAAGCACAATCTGCCGTTCCATCTCCAGGCCCTCGCACCGTCCTCGCCCCGCCGGGCCCTGGAGGAGGCCGTCACCTACGCCCGCGTCATCCGCAGCCTGATCCGCAAATCCCAGCCCGCCGCCGACCATCCGGACGTGCTCACCCGCCCCATGGACGCCCGCGCCGACGTGCGGGCCTTTTTGTCGGAGCGCAGCAAGGTTCTGCACATGTCCGGCCTGCCGCACGACACGACCCAGTCCGAGCTGGAGAGCTGGTTCACCCAGTTTGGAGGTCGGCCGATTGCGTTTTGGACCATCAGGGCCCCTGACCAGCACAAGCCCACTGGCACCGGATTTGCCGTCTTTTCGTCCCATGAAGAGGTTAGCGTCTCCCCTACCACTTCACCCCCACCTTCCTTCCCTCAATCCCTCTTCCTGCAACCCCTCTTCCCTCAACCCCTCTTCCCTCAACCCCACAACATTTTAATCCAGCCAGCCAGCCAGCCCTTGCCTCCCCCTACCCGCCTGGGCCCCGCTGACTTTCATCTCCGTCGCAGGCCGCCGAGAGCCTCTGCATGAACGGCCGAGCCCTGAGCGAGAAGGCGATCGAGGTCTCGCCGTCGTCGAGCCGTGTTCTCGACAGAGCTCAGGAAATGCTGTCTCCGTTCCCGCCTTCCAAGAACCGGCCGAGGCCCGGAGACTGGACCTGCCCGTCGTGCGGCTTCTCCAACTTCCAGCGCCGCACCGCCTGCTTCCGGTGCTCCATCTCGCCCCTCGGCGTCCACCCGGCTGCCGGGCCCGATATGGGCGGCAGCGGCGGCTACGGCCCCGGAGGAAGCGGCGGCGGCTATGGATACGGCTCCCCGTCCATGATGGCCCACCCGCAGCACATGGGCGGCCATCCCCACCACCATCATCACGGCGGTGGCGGCCCCGGCGGCGGCGGCCCCGGCGGCATGGGCCACGCCCACGGCCCTGGCGGCGGCGGCGGCGGTCACCGCGGCAGCGTTCCCTTCCGTGCCGGCGACTGGAAGTGCGGCAACGACGTCTGCCAGTACCACAACTTTGCCAAGAACGTCTGCTGCCTCCGCTGCGGCGCGAGCCGTGCCGGTGCCGCAATCGTGGCCGACTCGGGATTCAACTCGCCCATGGATCCGGCCCTCCCTTATGGCCAGAACCAGATGGCCGGCAGTCCATTTGGGTCCACTCATGGCGGCGGGTACGCCACCCCGGGCGGCTACGTTCCCGTCCCGGCCGGACACTTTTCCGCCGTCTCGAGCAACTATGCCCTTCCGTCCGGCATCGCTGGTTCTCCCGCCGGCCTGGGCTCTCACCATCAGCACCACGCCGGCCAACAGCAGCAGCCGCAGCATCACAACCACTACGGTGTCGCCGGTGGCATGATGAGCGCCCACTTTGGACCGGCCATGGCTGGCCCGCATCACCAGCACCCCCAGCATCACCACCACCACCACCACCCGAGCGGCCCGTTTGATAGCCGTGCTGCTGAGGCGGCCTTCCAGGCCGCCACCAACGGCCCGGCCCCGACTGCCGGCTCCACCAACAACAGCGCTTTCTACCAGCAGGGCAACGAGGCCGACCCGTTCGCCTTCCTCTCGAGCGGCATGAACTCCCTCAGCGTCAGCAGCTCCGAGGGACGCACCAACGGCAGCTCTGCTCCCCAGAAGCAGAGCCCCGCCTGAGGGGGATTGCCCGCCGCCCATCCTCCCGCAGTTGTCTCCCGTGATACTTTCGGACTCCTCCACTCGCCCCGTTTTCGCCTCTTCACCGGCAAGGTCGACATCGAGACCGACCCTGATTTCTTTTTTTCTTCTTCTTTCCCGTCGTCCATCGCTTCAATCTTTTTTTCCTCGACCGATTCCTCTTTACTGAGGGTGTGCCTCGAACTCGATTGCGGAACCAAGCGCGACCGACGGACAGGCAGCAGCCGATTTCACCCCAGTCAACTTGATTCCTTGGAATGCCCGGTGCCCCCTGCCCCAACCCCCCCGCCCCGGGCGGACCGCAATGAGGTCATCGACTCATTGCCATTTTTCCGCATTTTTGGCCGGTTTTCAGGACAGGAGCGTGAGGCTGGCTGGCTGGGGAAACAAAGGAGGGGGACTCGGGTAGGCAAGGCACAGGGAAACTCAAAAGTACGGCTTTGGCAAGACAAAAAAAATGTGACCAGGCGAGTGGCACTAGTCGTCGATTCGGTTGGTCTTTTTCTTCCACGATTCCTGTCGGCCGTGCTGGGGGAAGGAGAGTGGAGCGGGAGCGGGAGAAGGGGAGCTTGGCGCGCAGGGTAGACGGGGGATGGAGAAGGGTATGTGGCACGGGTGCGGTTGAAGGCTTCTTCCCATGTGCGGTGTTGTTTCCTCGCGGCTTGCGGGTTCCCATGTTTCTTTTTTTTCCTTGCCTCTTTCTCCACGCCCGTGTGGCGGCATGTGTCGCCCTCGGGGTATGATTGACTCGCGGGAGGAGCGGGGGGGCTTCCTGTCCATGTTTTGATGGTTTTTGCTATCTTTCCTTCCTTTGGTCGTATGTGAGCAGCCAGTTGATGGGCTGCTGAGCAGTCAGGCAGCCAGCCAGACTGGCACCCGGAATTGTCTGGCCATGTTGGTGCAGGCAAGGAAGAGCGAGGGCGGTGTGGCGGCGGCGGTCTGAGTTGAGGCACGCAAAGCAACAGATTGTTTATAGGATCGGAGGTAGGAAGGGGGCGATGGCGGTCTGGCAACTTGTCCATGTCCTTGAGCTCATTGTTAAGCGCTGATCCGGTCTTTTTACGACCTCGAAGCGCGGTATTCGTA
>JAOYNC020076355.1:0-59407 GCA_025802115.2 Bertia moriformis
CTTCTTGGCCCTTGGCTGGGGCTTCTTGACTTTGCCCTCGGACACCTTCTCCTTCTTGGCCGGCTTGGCCGACTTGGCCGACTTCACCGGCTTGGCCTGCTTGGGCTTTGAAGCCCTGACCAGCTCGTCCGCTTCCAGAGTCGTCTCCTTGGCGATCTTGTCGACCTTCTCAGTGAGGTGGGCCGTGATGGCCTTCATGTTCTGCCATATCACGGTCAGCAGGAGCTCGCAGGAGAGCAGAGAAAGAAAATACGGGCGAAATCCGATGACCCGGTGGCGCGCGGGCGCCGGCCGGGACGTGTTGTCCATACCGCCATGCCGGCTCGGCTTTTCCTCGCGGGTGGCAGAAAAATCCAGACAGGACGAATACTCACCTTGGCAGCAGTCACCCCCGGCTTGGCGACCTTGGGCGTAGCCCTCTTCGTGGTGGCCCTGCGCTTGATGGCTGGGTCGGTGGAGACCGTGGGGAAGACCCTGGGCTTGGAGTGGCCCGTGCTGGAGCGAGTTGTGGTCATTGCGGCGTATGGATGGTTGGTCTGGTGAGGAGGGTAAAAGAAGAGGGGGTAAAAATCAGGATGGCTGGACGAAGGTTTGGACTCGTCGTCGGGCGCGCCGAGCAGAAAACTGGCTTCACCGACAGGAGAAATAACAAATCAGCCGAGTCGTGTCAGTTGGGCGCGATGGAAAAAAGGCAGAAGATTGGGGGTATGGCGCTGGGCACACGGCGGAAAAGGGAACCGGAAAATGTGGCGGAGACGACGGTGGGAAAAAGAAAACTGGGCGACTACGGGGTCGTGAATGCGACAGCAGCAGAAGCGAGCTGGAACAACAAGGCAGAGAGAGAGAGGGAGGGGGGAAGAGCGAGAGAAGGAGGGGGAGAGAGCGAGAGAGGGAGAGGGAGAGAGAGAGCGAGAGAGAGCGAGAGAGCGAGAGAGAGAGCGAGAGAGGAGAGCGCTCGGTCGGTCGAACTGGGAAGAAAAATGAACTTACGTTGGGCCGCAGGAAAGAGCTTTAAGGAAGCTCCCGGGCACAATAAGAATGAGACAAGACGAAATACGAAAATGTAGTCGATCGAATAATACTTCGGCTGAGGATGATTGACGGGTGTTGAGGGGAGAGGGAAGGAGAAAGAAAGAGAAGAGAAGGACGAGTGGTCGGGGGAGGAGGGGGGGAGTAGGGGAGATATGGGGGGGGAGCGACCCGGGCGGGATGCGCGGACGGGGTGGGCGGGCGGCGGCACGAGAGAAAAAAAATTGGAAAAATAATAACAGACGACTGAACTGGACTAGGCTCTGTCGACCAAATCGCGCGAGATATGATCCTCGGGGGGTAAGAGGAAGGAGGGGAAGGGAGAGGGAGAGGGGGGGAGAGGGGGGTAAAATACCAGCCGGACGGCTCGTTTCTCGCCTGTCTTGTGCTGGACGATTTTCCTTATCGTCGGCTCTGCTCTCCCCAGCCTCATCTCCGACCCAGAGCTCCTGTGCAGGAGCCGGACTTTGGAAAAGAGAGGCCGGGAGATGGATGATATCCCGAGGCGAGGATTTTTATTTCGCTCCTGCCGTTGGGGACGGCGACGATGGCGGCAGCGGCAGCGGCAGCGATTCATTCATCCACCGCCCTGTCGCATCTCGTCGACGGCCTGCCTGCATATCTCCGCTGTCTGTCGACGCACGCACGCCCTGTTGGCGAAATGCCCACCACCGCCGCGACCACCGCCACCATCAGGTAGGCCTCTGCGATCGGCTCGGCGCTCTTCCTCGCTCTCTCTCTTATGACCACTGTCCGCCGTGGCGGCTTTCTGTTTCAGGCCCAGGCCCGATCAGACGGAGGGGGCTGGATCTTTTTTTGGATTCTGGATGCAGACCGAGTCCCCCATTCCCGATCTCTTCTGATCAGACTCGGCTGGTCATGGGACACGCGCACTCTACCGCCAGGTGGCCAGCCTGCCTGGGCGGACAACAGCTCGTCGCGTGGATGGGTGCCTGCGTGGCCGACCTCCCCGCTTCGGGAGGAGGAGCTGGGCTCCTCGGTTCGCGAGTCATTTTCACGGCTATAAGGTCGAGGCTGAGGCTGGGCTGACTGGCCCGCTTGAGAGACAGAGGAAAGGTTAGCGGCCGATCTCAAGGTTGAGATGTGTGTGTGGCGTGGGCTGTGTCAGTCCCGCCGCCGCTGCTGGTCAGCCAGTCACATCCAAAACCCACACACGGTGGGCGGACAGCTGGATGAGATGGCGGGGTTCTGATTGACCCGACCCCCTGCCCCGCACGCAGTGGCATTCGCTCCCCCCTCGCGTGCCGACCCGCGCAGATTAGGGCAGAGCTCAGACAAGGCTAGCTCTAGTCTTGGTGTCTGGCGCGCGAGACGACGCGCTACCCGTTTTCGCGTCGGACTGGGGTCTCCGGCCTGGAACTTGGCAGCCTCGAGTGGCTTTCGTTCTATGCTTGATGGTGGACTGATGTCTTGTTTTGATGCTTCAGTATCTTCTGAGAAGTGCGACCGACATTTCCCTCCCCTTCCCAGCCCAGTGCCACATATTTCCCCTCCCTAGCCTAGACGAGATTCCCCTGAGACCGACGGATATCTCCCGTGCCTGATACTATCCCAGATTCGCGACTTTCCTAACCCGCCCAGCCTTCCAAGCCGCGATAGACATTTCCCCGCCTTGTTCGGGGCCGGATTCACTGCTCCGATCATACCAGCTAAGGAGCCGCGATGGCCATTTCCCCCCCATTCCAGGCCGGACACTCTGCATTTGGATTCGGTCGGCTAGACAAATCTCAGCGTGAGCAGTAGTTATCTCCCTCCCCATTCCAGGACAGGCACTTTGCATTTAGATCCGGTCGCCAAACAAGTCCCAGGAACAGAGGTCGATCAGGAGCACAAGTCGACATCTCCCTCCCCATTCCAGCCTGGACACCCACTCGCTATTTTCAGACCTAGCCCAGTCTCAGGATAACGGTAGAAATTTGCCGCATCATTCCAAGCTGATCAGAGCAGCTTCTGAGAGTAGAGATAGGCATCTATCTCCCTCTTTCTCCGCTGCCAGTTCCACCCTCCTTTCACGCCCGGCCACATCTCGCAAGAGCGACGGGCATTTCCCGCCTTGATCCACCCTAGATACGGTCGATTCTCAGCCGCGATAGGCACCTCCCCATCCCAGGCCAGATCCACCCACCGGTCGGGCCACAGCAGCTCTCTAGAGCAGCGATGGACGTTTCCCTCCCCTCCTCGCCTCCCGACCACATATCCACCACGCCTTTAACAACGTTCCTCGAAAGAGGGGCGTGTCGGAATGGAACGCCACTTCCTTGTCTGCGCGACGCCGACCGAGCGCCTATACCGGGCCTAACATCTGACGGATAACCAGAGGTACGGTAGCCCCCTCTGCCGGTAGACAATACCAACAGAGGCAGGCTACGACTCGCGAATCCAACTGGCTCGGACGGTTGTAAGCTTGCTCCCCTGACGAGTTGCCATTCCTCTCGCCGTTCTGATCCTCCCTTTGGTCCTCCCGCTGCTCCACTCATCCATTCGTAATCCTTCCCCGCGACAGAACTATTCCCCGCAGGCCATGGGGATCAAGCTAGGAAGATATTGACATTTCTAATCGATATGCCTCCGGTCAATAATCTCCCCCGAGCCGAGCGCTATCCACAGCACAATCCCGACCCGGCATCCGATCGATGCCGCCGAGGCACCAACCAGCGCAAACAACGAGCCCCCGCCCGCTCAACAAGGCATCATCCAGCAGCACCCCATCTCTCACCAGCCCCCATGCTGCACCCGAGTCATGACATGTAGCGCTACTCCTCCCGAGCATCGAGTCTCCCGGCATCTAATCCCATCCCCCATGCTACCGCTACCGCCCATTCATAACACGTAGCCCCCCATCCCTCCCGAGTATCACATCTCCCTACAATACCGACCATACTACTGTCCCGTTATACAGAACGAGACAAACATAATAATGTTCGATAATCTCATGACCTCATCATGATCATCCCGACACTATTATTCGCCACCGCTCTATGTCACATGATAATGTGCCCCTCTCCACTACGCAAAGTAACTTTTCCAAAGCACACCCTCCAAGTCCTCAAGCTGCTCGGGGGTAAAGTACTGCGCGCGGGGGTCCAAAGATTAGCGGAGGAATGCGCACCATGATCGGGGATGAATGAAACTCACCTTCTGATCCACCGCCCAGCTATCCTGCCGCGTCTTTTTGAACTCGCTCAGGATCGACTTGGTCGCCTTTCCGACCACGCCGGGGTCGGCAGCGGCTCGTGATGCCAGCGTTGCCAAAACTTCGGGCATCCACGACGGCGGGGGAGTCGCGTACGGGAAGGCTTCGATGAGCCCCCCCAGACCCAACACCGCCGCGTGCCGGCGGACGACGCGGCCCTGGACCTGAGCCTCGTCCGGGTGGTCGCCGGCCGCGGAAGACGGTCCCCTGGACCGCGCCAGCATCGGGTTCATCCGCAGCTCACGCTCAAAGCGGTCCTTGAGCCGGATGATGACCGGGTCGCGGATCCGGTGCGGAGAGCATCGGATCATGCCGGCCAGTGTGCTGCCGGCGTACGTGCGAACCTCGAGTTGCGGGTCCGCCAGCATGTCGCTGACGGCCTCGAGCATGGCGTCGCGCTGGGCGGGCGCGGTGAGGAAGAGCCGGCGGAAGTAGAGGACCTGCAGGTTGATGAGGGCGCGCATGCGCTGATGCCACGACGGCGCGGACCTGCCAATGTCGACCAGGGTCGAGATCACGGCCGCGTCCTCTCCGACCCGCATCGGGACGTTGGGGATGTGCCGGTACACGTGATAGGCCAGCCGCATGAGCTCCGGGTCCTCCTTCACGTCCATCATGTGCAGCAGCTGGGTCAGCAGCGGGGTGGCGAAGAACTGCACCAGGCCGGAGCACTCGTGCGAGCACAGGGCAGCGTCGAGCCATGACAGGACCGTCTTGGAGCCCATGGTGTAGGGCGAGGGCGTCTGCTGGCCGGGCTCGCGCTCGGCCCGCCACCGCTCGAGCCGGTCAAACGCGGTCTTGACGGAGGACGCGAGCTCGGGCGTGGCCGGGTAGGGGGGCGATCCGAGCGACGACGCGGCCGCGTCGCGGCTCAGCAGGGCGGCCACGTCGGTGGCCGACTCGTGGTGACGGGTCCGGTGGATCGCGGCTATGCAGCGGCCGACCGCCTCGCGGACGGACTTGTAGGGGTGGTCGAGGTGGCCCAGCAGGTCCTCCAGGACCGGGCCGTGTGAGCGGAAGTGCCAGCCGGCGTCGGCCACAATGCCCTCGATCAGCGTCACCCGGGCCGAGTCTTTGAAGGCCGCGTCCGAGCCGCGGTCGAGCCGGAAGGCGGCCAGAGGCCCGCCCAGCTCGCGGTACCGTCTCGGGTCGCGGCTGTCGGTGATGACGTGTAGACAGCTGAGCCAGTAGCCGAGGTTCTCGGACGTGAGGTCGTCCGAGATGATGTCCAGCATGAGAGGCGCGGCGAAGGCCCAGGCCCGATCACGCAGTTCGACCGGCAGATCGCCCGAACCGGCCAGCAGGGAGGCGAGGATCTCGGCAGCGGCGCGGTGCTGGTGCTTGTCGCTGCCGTCCCCATACACGGCCGTGGTGAGATCGCGGATGTCGTCCCAGCTGGCGGCGGTGAGGCCGTGGTGGGCCAGGTCGAAGATATGCATGAGGAGGTACATGTTCGTGATCCGGAACCGGTCATTGTTCGAGTCTCGGGGCTCCTGCTTGAGGAAGTCGAAGCACCGGGACAGCCAGTCGCGCGTGATCAGGGCCCCGATCTGGGTCCGGACTGCCAGCTCGGTATCGTCGTAGGCCATGGCCGGGTGGCGCGGCCGGGCCGGCGATACGGTGAACCCGCTGCCCCAGACCAGCCAGCCGGGATGGTGAGAGTCGACGAAGCAGGCGGTGAGGTCGGTCGGTTCCGCATCATCGTCGGTGGTGGGCTCGCGGTCAAACGCGTCGAGGAATTTGTCTGTGAAGGCGGTCCCATCTTCGGCCCTCTCGACCGGGACGCGGTAGCGCTGCTCCTGAATTTCAATGCCGCTCAAGAAGTTCTCGTAATCGTGCCCGAACGCGGCCCTCACGTCGACAGCGGCCAGGACCGAGGTCAGCGCGATTACGTGAGTCGACCGCAGGCCCGGGTGCGCATCGTTGGCTCCAAGCGTGAGCAGCTCGACAAACTCGGCCGGCGCGATGGTCTGGAAGCGCAGGCACAGGGCGTTGGCCATGAGGGCGCAGCGCGAGGCCACGTTCCAGTGGGCGCCCCGGGCCCGCCGTGTCAGCTCCAGGCCCAGATTTGCCTTGAGGCGCTCGACCCGGGAGCGGCGCTTGGTGAGGAGGGCGCGGCGAGTGCGGATCGCGGCCTCGCGGCGGTCCCGCTCCCGCTCCGGAGTCTGGTCTTCCCCCGAGATGATGGCCTCAATCGGCTCGCGGCTGGTCAGTACGATTCTATCGGTGGCCTTACCCAGATCGGCGACTGTCAGCAGGGCGCTGTTGCCAAGCGCCTGGATCGACTGTTTGTCGATCCCGGCCGTCTCAATGTAGAGACGGGCCATCTCGGGGGCGAACCGCCAGTCCCGCACTACCGTCTTGACTAGGGAAGTGAACAGAAGCGTGTACATGCCGCCCTTGATTCGATCGTGGTCCTCTTCCTGGATGGCACGCCGGAATCGGGCCATCACGACCGGGATCACCACCGGCCGGCCCCCGAGAATCGCCTTGAGGGATGAGTCTTGCGCTCCCTGGGCCGCCCGGCGCACGTCCGCGTACTGGGACAGACACGATTCGGCCAGGTCGGAGAGGAGACGGTGGTCGAGTGGTCCCTTGAGCCGGGCGGCCGCGTTGTGCTTGATCCGCTGCAGGCGGTAGGCCTCGGCCCTCTTGACCAGCAGCGGGCGTGGGTATCGCTTCCGCAGGCCGCTGACACGGAACGATCCGATTTCGGACCTGTACAGGCGTGAGTACCGCTCGAGCGGGTGGGCGGAGCGCTCCATGCCGACGTCTGTGATCCAGGTCCGGTACGCGGCGTACAGGGCGGTGTAGCAGGCCACGTCGTCCTCGTGCCGAGCTCCGAGCCAGGCGTGGGTGCGCGAGAGCAGCCGGCCGATCTCGTCGCGCAGAGCGTGGATCCGGTCGTAGACGGGATCGTCGGGACTGAGAAGGTACCCGTCGCGGCAGCGGTATGTGCTGCGCATGTTGACCTCGTCGTCGGCCCCTTCGGCGAGAAGGGCGTCGCCCTCGGGCTGGCCTTTCTGATCGACCCCGTCTCCCTTCTCCTGCGTCTCGCTGCCATTCTCGTCGTGGCTGTCGCCTCTCATCTTGTCGGCCGCGATCTGATCCACTTCCATCTTGTCATCCTCGTGGTTCGTGTGGGCGTCCCCGCCTTCTCCGGCTTGTTCGTTGCCGTTGTCTTCGCTGTTACCGTTTCCGTCGCCATTACCATCGCCGGCATCGCCCCGCGAAGCCCTCGCCGGGTCAAACAGGGTGGCCATTCCCGACACCACCAGCCTGATCTGGCCAAGCGCGCGCACGACCTCGTCGGACCATTCCTTGTTGCGGCCCCCGCGCGCGGCCGGCGGCTCGTCGCTCATCAGCTCGTTCAGTCGCCCGATGGCAGATTCGGTCTGCCACGCGAACAGCTCCTCAGCGAATGCGATCTCATCCGGAGTCGGGCGGTGCCATCGGACCGTCAGCTCCGACGGAGGCGTGGACCTGCCCCAGTCGCGCACCGGCGCCCCCGACGATGCGGCCGGCGACGCGCCCCCACCCTCCTCGGTCGGCTCTCCCAGGGCCGAGTCCATTGGGTAGGTGCGGGTCAGGGTGATCAGCATGTGATGGACGAGGTTGGCGATGTGCACGGTCGGCAGACCCCTGCACCGGTCCTGCAGGTAGCGGGCCACGCCGAACAGCTCGTCCCGGTACGCGAGCATGTCCGCGCCCGCATTGACGACCACCATGCCGAGCATGATCAGGTGCCACACCAGGGCCCGGTCCCTCGGCAGGTAGTCGGACCCGCTGCTCCGGCCCGAGGCCGCGCCGTTGTGGTCGATCTCGTTGCGGATGTTGGCGATCAGCATGGGCACGAACACACGCAGCGTCTTGGCCGGGTCGGCCCGGCAGAGCGCATTCACGGTCCAGGCCATGGCCTCGCGGCCCTGGTGCACCACGTGAGAGCTGACAAAGGACGCGATCTGGTCCAGCGCGATTTCAAACAGGTCGGCCGACAGCGACGCGAACACGGGGGCCAGCGCCGACGGCAGCGCATTGATGACGTTTTCCTCGGGCGAGGGGCCGCCGCCGCCGCCGCCCCGCAGGTGGGACGAGTCCGGCAGGTTCTCGAGGAGGGTGAAGACCCGTCCGAGCAGGGCCCGCAGGAACTCGCCAAAGCCGGCCGTGGACGAGCGCAGGATCGCCACCTCGGCCTCGTCCGACAGCTCGGCGTCGTAGTCCAGCCGCACGTCCGGGCCCTCGCGCTCGAGCCGCTCCATCTCGGCCTGGACCCACTCGACGGCGGCGGCGGTGCCACCGGCGCCGCCTCCGCCGCGCGTCCCCTCCAGCTCGTCGTCCTCTTCTACTTCTTCTGCGAGAGTCCCATCCTCACCCGCCTCCGCCACGGCGGCTGCGGCCGCGACCGTGGCCCCCCCCAGCGGCGCGATGGGGATGCTGTACGCCACCGTCTGGATGAAGCCGAGGGTGTACTGGGTCTTGGTCAGGTCGTTGGCGTCGATCCCGGGCAGGGCCAGGGCCAGGAGGGCGGTCAGGTGGCACCGGTACCCCTTCTGCCGCGCCATGATGCCGGCCAGGGTCTGCAGCCCGCTCAGGCTGGAGGCGGTCCGGTGCACCTCGACCAGTCCCTGGAGACTGGGGTAGAACCGCTGGAGTGCGCCCGGCAGCATCAGGCCCGGCTCCAGGTAGGCGAGCCCCTGCAGGCTCGCGTTGTAGTACTGCACCACGCGCGCGCCCTTGGAGAAGATGCCCATGAAGGTTACGCCCCGCAAACAGAGCACGAACCGAGCCCGCAGCTGGTCCGTGATCCTGCGCTCCGGCGGCACGTCCAGCTCGCCGCCGCGCTCCCGGTTCCACCGCAGGACGAACATATCGACGAGGTAGTGGACCAGCTGGGCCAGGGTGGTGGTCCAGGCTCCCTGGTTGGACGGGTGGAAGAAGGTGTCGACCGACTGGATCAGGCCCTCGAGGTTCGCGAGCATCGAGTCGGGCCGGTCCAGGCATAGGGGCGAGAGCGAGTTGACCACCCACCGGGCGATCATGTGCGCGATCGGGTGCTTCTTCTTATCCTTCTCCAGGTAGATGCCCAGGCCTGACGACATGTCGACGCTACTGTACGGCGAGTTCGCCTGCCCGACCGGGATGTCGGTCAGGCGCAGGATGGCAGTGAAGACATGGTCGCACTGCTCCTTGGTGAAGATGCCGTGCTCGGCGAACTCGATGTGGCCGCACTTGAGGTGGTCCCGGGCCAGCCGGCACAGTATGTCGATGAAGAAGTGGTCAAAGGCCCGGGACCGGGCCACCAGCTGCCACAGATGGAACAGGGTCGGCAGGAACTCGGCCGGCCGGCTGAGCGGCGCCTCGGCCGCGGCCGCGTCGGTCGGCAGGAGCGCATTGATCAGGCCGACTACGACGTAGCCATTGGAGAGATCGGACGCGCTGAAGTACTGCAGGAATTCGTCGAGCATCTCGCGTCGGTCGGCGGGGTCGAAGTAGGTCTGGGAGTGCAGGCACAGCTTCCAGAGCTGCTTGTGGGACTTGCGGCGGCCGCTCTGATGGCCGGCCGCCTCGGCAGGCAGAACCAGAATGCAAAACTCCTTCCAGAGCGGGCGCCAGTCGAGGGTGAGGTCCTCGAGGGGCTTCAGGTAGTGGTATTTTCTGGGAAACGGAGGCAGACAGCCGAGCGTCAGCGGGTGAGAGGTGGATGGCCATGCCGATGGGAGGTTGAGGTTGGACTGGGGCCGGGGCGGGGGTCAAGAGGTTGGGGCTGGGGTCAAGAAGGACAAGGGGGATAGATGCGGTGGTGGGCTGGCTACCTCGTCAAGACGACAACCATGCTGATCAGTCGCTCCGACACGGTCGGATCCAGGCCCGGCGCTAGCGCCAGGTGGTAGTACATCTGGGTCAGCTTCGCCCGCAGCGGGCGCGGCATCTCGAATTTGAGGGCGAGCCAGTTCTGCAGCTGGCGGGACCAGAACAGCACGCCGGGGCTGTAGTCTTCAGCCCGTACGGCGATATACAGCTCCGCAAGGATGCTGTGCAGGGCCCTGTCGCGCTCCGACTCGGGCTCGGCCTCGAAGGGCAGCAGCGAGATATAGCTGAAGGTGCGGGGCCGGTACCTCCGGTTGTTCTCGTCCTCCTCCTTCTGGCGCTGGCGCTGGCCCGGCGGCGGAGGGGCGGACGCGACGACCGATCGCGCATCCGGGCCGGCGCCGGCTGCCTGCTTTCCAGCAGACGACGGCAGCGGGGACGAGGCCCGCGAGATGATAGTGTCATGTGTGATGACGGGGGCGGTTAATAGGGCCGAGCCGCCGTCGCCCGAAGACGGGTTTTCTTCGGGGGGCGCGTCCCGCGCCGACGTGGGGCCGTGGTCCATGATGTCGGCTGCGGCCGAGGGGGTGTGGAAGAAAGAGTTCAAAAGCAAAGTCGGCGGGGCAGGGTATCTCTGCTGAGGAGACCACCGATTTATAGACGCCGAGTACTCTCTAGAGAAGAGGACGACGGGCTGTCGTGAGGGAGGCGGGGGGGCAAGAATGGGGACGGGGAGAGGGGCGAGGGATGACGCCTTGTGAGAGGTTGCCTGCCCCAAGAACGGGTCAGCGCCCGCCTAGAAGTCAAAATGCCGAGCTTGGGGACCAGAGAGGGCGGAGGGCAAGGGGACACGTACGACGACGTACTGGAGCCTAGCCACCTCGGTAGCGAAGGAGGTGGTAATATGAGCGGAGTGATGGGGGGAGGGATGGGGGGAGGGGCCGGTTATGAACTGGCGCGGTTCCTGTCCGAAACTCGGCTGATTGGGATGGTAATCGGATCGGTAGGCAGGCCCGCTCAGCTGCTCGGCCGGCAGAGGAAAATTGGCGGTGATTTTGGCTGGGCCGGTCGTCGTCTCCGTCTCCGTCCCCGTCTCGGCAGATTCTGTCGCGGTGATGCTGACGCAGATGCTGAATAATCAGACCCGACCTGGCGGGAAAGAACTCGTCGGTCGCGGCCGGGAGAGAGAGGGGAAAAGAAATGGCCAGATATTACCCGTTTTCGGCAAGATCAGGCCGAGAGAAAAAGAGAGGGTAGGGAGGGCGGGGGAGGCGGTGGGAAGGGGGGGCAGAGCGGCGCTTGTGGGCTGAAAAGCCCCTACCGGGACGGTAATCAGTCACTGCGGCTGCTCTCCATGTGCCGGCAGGATCTTGGTTGATTTTTATAACGGCATTAAGCCTTTTTCATTTATACAAGTGGACATGAGAATTGGCTGACGCGCCACCACCACCAGCATCCGTCGGACTTGGCCATCCACCCACCCATACGCAGCTCTTCTCCCTCCCGAGGCGGCGGGACGGCCTTTAAGGAGGGACCAATATCTCCGAGAGGGGATGGATGCGGCTGGATCGGCCCAGCCGACCGGTCAATGGTCGCAGCCCAATGTTCCCCCCCAAATTGGGTTAGCTGGGCCAACAAACTAACCGGCGTCAGCGATTCGTCCGGTATGGGAAAACGTCATGTCTGCCTGCCTGCCTGCTTGGCTGGTTAGTGAGCGGAGCGAGAGCAGAAAGCGTCCACCTTTCTCAGCCAGATAACGGACGCGCACGCCGGCCGGTCGGGATGGCCCCTCCATCTTTCTCAGGTAGATAACAGTACGCGCACGCCGGCTGGTCGGGAATGGCCCCCTCCATTCTAAACCTCAGCAGGACTTGGCGGGAATTGGCAAGAGCATCCTCGTCCGGAGAGCTGTAGCATCATGCCCAATTACTCGACCCTCGTGTCCTGCACCTCAGCCAGTGTCCCATCCCTGGAGACCCCACTCTTCTGCCCCCCTGCCCAACGTGGCTGACGAGGCGTTTACGACGGACCGAACCAGAATGCGCAGGACAGTCACCTGAGGGGACTAAATTTCCCGAACCGTCACACGGCTTCGACAGCCGATGGCAAGGCCGATTGGCAAGAATGCTTCCACAGGCAAATAATATCATTGCGAGACCAGAAACCACGCCATATGGGTTCCCTACCTCTCTCGCTTACAGTATGCTGCCCTCCAACCCCTAAAATGTGAGCGGACTCCATCGCTTAACCGTCGTAAACCGTATTCATGTACTTATTTCTCCCATCAAATATCCACGTCGCTCAAGGCCATGCTGAGAGCACCAAACCGCTCGAACAGAAACCATCTTCAGCCCCCCTTCCCCGTCACTTGCTGCCCGGTTCAGTCCTTCTGGTGACCTCGCATCTTCTGCGAGACCCGATCCCTCCAGCCCCTTATTCGGTCCTTGAGGGAGGGTTTGTCGCCCTGGCCGACCTCGGCGGTGGCCGTCGGACTTGTACCGGTTCCGGGGTATTTGACCGAGTCTGCGCTGCCGGGGTCCGAACCGGCCGCAGCCCCCTTCGATGGCACTGCCGTTGACACGGGCGCCGGGGTCTCATCGTTGGTCTCGGACAGATAGGTTGTCCGGCGCCGGCGCATGTACGCGACGCCGCTCGACACGGCCCTCCCAGGGGCCCCCAGCACTCCCGGCCCCGACGAGTTCGCATCGGGTCCGCTCTCGCCGCAACCATCAGAGGACTTGTCGGCTCTGTTCCTCTCCGCGACGGCCGGGCCGCTGGTTGCCGGCCCATCAGCAGTGGTGACCGCCCGCTCGGCAGAGGGATGCAGCGGCGCCGGGACTGATCCGCCGTCTCGCTGAGCTGTCTGCCCGGTCGAGTCACCCCGCTGGCGGCGCGGGGACTTGGTGCGGGGGGATGGCCAGCCGCCCTTATTGAGAAGCGTGATCCAGACGGCCGACGCTGCGATGAGCGTCCGCGTGACCGGATCTACCGGGATGGTCTCGCGCTCCTGCGCCGCCCCCGAGGCCGTACCTGATGGCGTGGGGGACTGGGGCGTCGGCTGGCCGGCCGGGTCCGCCAGGCTGATCGGCCGGGTGGGTGGGTGTCGGCCGCTCGAGGACGAGACGGTGTTGTAGTGGTCCAGGATCTCGAGCGTTTTCGACGTGAGCGTGGCCATGATGGGATGGCGGCGCGAGTCGGGGTCGATGATGCTGAACGTGTATCGAGGCCCCTCGGGCCGCTGCAACAGGGCGGCGGCCGCGGCGGCGGCCGATCCAGGATCGGGCGCGGTGCCGACCGCTCCGGAGGCGGCCAAGGGTTTCGGCCCCGCCGCCGGCTTCATCACCCATCTGGCCTTGACTGCCTTGCCGGTGGTCCGGTCCTCGCCCTCGAGCTCGAACGAGCCGTTGCCGATCGGGTGGCCCATCCAGATGATGCTGTCCTCCAGCACGATCTCGACTGCGCCCTCGACGTGGCCTGATGATCCGGCCGTGGCCGATGCCGGCACCGGGCTGATGACGGCGACGTGCTCGCGCCGGTCGAGGTCGTCGCTGGTCGCGTCGTCGCCGTCGCCCTTGCTGGGCGCCTCGTAGTCCTCGCTGCGGGTGAGCAGGATGTCGTCGAGGCCGAGCTCGGGCTTGGCGCGGAACACGCGCGGGAACTTGCGGGCCAGGGCGGGCAGGATGGCCCGGCCGGACACCAGGGCCGAGGGGATGACGTCCACGTACGGCTTGGGCCGAGTGTCGGTGATGCGCTGCAGCTGAAGCAGCAGCCGGGGCCGTATGTTGACGAGCCGGCGCTGCTTGGTGGCCAGCTTCGGGGCCGGCTGGCCGAGGATGAAGTGGGTAGATTTGCGCGGAGGTCGCTTCGTCTTGCCCCTCCGTGCCGTAGCGATGCTCCCGTCGCTGTCCGAGAGGCTGACCGACTCGTCGTAGCTGGACGTGGGGGTCTCGGACGGGCTGGGGCTGCCGGTCGGGTCGGCTGCCGCCGCTGCCGCCGCTGCCGCCTCTCTCTCGTCATCCATTACCACCACTGCGTCTTGGAACCGGACCGAGACCTCGCGCTTGGGTGGGAGGTACTCCGAATGGGGCCGCGGCCTTGTAGCGGCAGCAGCGGTGCACGGTCGGCGGGCGGGCGGCGGGGGGGGTTGCGATAGCCTTCGCAGTGCCGATGAGGGAGGCGACGATGTCGGGGACGAAGGAGGGGGGGGGGTCGAGCAGGCGGTGGCGAGGCCCGGTCGACGATAGGAGGGGGATGCTGTAGGTTTGATAAAGCTAGTGTTTCCGTTGGAGTCGGCGTCGGGGAGCGACCGCAGAGCAGACCGTAAGAGGGGGATGCGTCGAGGGGGGGGGAACTGGGTGGACGGGGCTGAGGCGCGGGCAGTCGAGTATTCGTGGCCATGGAGGCTCGCTCCGGAGTGGAGGAACATGGTGGGCAGGAACCGGCGGGGCGGTGGGACGCAGGTGCGAAACGGGCAGACCGGACACGAAGGCGGGCAGGCGCGAGTCGGGACAGGACGCTAACGGGTCCGGCGATGGGTGCCTGCCCTGTGCGGCTTTGCGGCTGCGCAGGCTGTGCGACGTGGTGGTAGGGCTGAAGATGGAAAGAGGTGCCAGTGGCCAGGCCGAGCGAGGTATAAAAAGTGAGCCAGCCGAGCTGGCTGCTGCGGCTGCCGTGGGCTGGATAATAGCGAGACAGGGCAAGGGACAGACGGGCCGCAACGACCTCGCTGCGAACGTCCGCATGCATAAACCAGTGGTGATGATTCCTTCCCCCCCGGAAATCCTCGCCACGAGATGAGGCTGTCGCGTTCGTCGATGGGCTGTCGATCTTTGCGTTTGGCGCCACGAAAGCGGAAGGCACACGGATTGGAATGCAGCTAGCTGGAATGAGCAGTGTCTCGCCGGGTCGATGCGCGGCTGGGGTGGGCGAGGATCGCCGGAGCGCTGCCGAAAGCAGTTTGAGGGTAGGGGCTTCAAATGAAAAAAAGATGGCAAGTAAAAAAGAAAAAAGAATCGCAACAAGGGAACCAGCTGGGAAGCGGCGATGTCGATGGTGGTGCCAGGCGATGGGTGGTGCTCTCCGCAGCGAGGGGCCGACGACAGAGGGGGAGGCTGTGACGAGCTGAATCTGTCGGACCTGTTCCCTGTTTCTTGGCTATTGCAGGCCGGCCCAATCCGCGACTCGCTTGCTCTCAGATAGGATCTCGATAGTGCTGTTTCAGCCAGATGTAGGCGGCGGCCGGGAGGGGAATGATTATGATCCGCCCCGTCGTCGGCTTCGCCTCGTTTAAGCTTTACTCTCCTTTTTTGTCTTTTTCTTCTCAGGGCCGGCGCGATGACGAAGCCTTGGATTCCAGGCCGCAAATTTCACCGCCAGCTCGCGGGGTCCGGGGAGGGGCGTGTGTGTATGATGCCGGTTGCGGAGCCCGCGCAAGCTGCTGCAGCCAGGTAGGGCAGAAGACGCCCACTCTCGAGTCGAGAGCAGTCGCCGCAACGCAAGAGCAGTGCTGCAGAGATTCGGTGTGCGCCGGTGTGCCCCGGCGGCGCATTCAAGCCTGGGCAACGAGTCGGCGCTTATGCAGGAGGGGGGAAGCCGCCGATTTTTGTGGGCTAAACCTGGGGGGGTGAGGACGGGACAGAGCGGAGGGTGAGGGTTACGGCTTGAAACGAGCATCGGCATCCAAGCGAGCTGAAGAGTATAAAGTTGGCAGACCGGGCTGTTCAAAGTCAAGAGGCCGGGCTGTTGACCCGTGATGGTGGGGCGGGGGGAGGGGGGAGGGGGTTCCGTTCCAGATCCGGAGATCCGGAGCCACCATCAGCAGGACCGCAAGGGGCAATAGCAGGGATTTTAAGGATACCGAGCCGGTAGCCGACCGCGCTCGACTATTTTCGAGTGGCTGGCCAATACTTGGACAGGCGGCAGAAAAAAAAGGCGGCTGGTAAAAGAAGAGAGTGGAAAAAAATTGGAAAAAACATTCAAAAAGGAGGCGACAGACCTCGAATGATGACTGGAGATGTCGGCGGGGTTGGGTCAATGAGCGCCGTATGCGAGGCTCTCACTCAGCAGGCAAGGTCCAGGACATGTTCCCTGTTTCGTGACGAGACGGGCAGCGAGCCGAATGATTGCTGTGGCGCCACTCCCCGCAGGCCCTTGATACGACCCGAGGCTGGCCGCAGTTCGGATTCGACCAGAGATTGCCGTTGTTGTTCTTGCTGGCGGCGGAGGACGAGAGACGGTCGAATCCCGAGGTTCAAGTACTTGTGCAGAAGATCAAGGGCAGGCAATATACTGGTCGGCGGGGAAGCGCGGCCGCGGCGAGGCCGGAAGTCAATTGATCTTACGATGCGGCCCTCGGCAACGCTGCTGGCCATCTCCTGAGCGTGCAAGCTGGGGGCTATTGCCATGTGCCTTTGACAATGCCTGATCCTGCTTGGATACCGATAGTTGCGGGATAACACGGCACGGCACCGGCGCCAAACGTGGACCGACCAACGCTCTGGGGTCAAGACCGAGCCAAATCCCCGCCAGGCCGAACCAGGGCGTCTGGTGACGCCTCGTCCTCTCCCCATTTCTCCCCCGTCCAGGGGGGTGATCTCGCTCGCACATGATGGAAGATACCGACAGAAGCAGGATTATAAACGGGAGCACGCGTTGGGCGGCCAGTCTCGCAGGTCCCGAGCCGATGACGTCTTTTTGCCAGCTCAGTCAGGGACAGACCAAATGGGCACCGCGCTGCAGAGTCCCGAAATGGACAAGAGCAGAAATGATTTCGCATGCGGCCACAGTGCCACCCAAGATTGGGTCCGAAGATCGGACAATAATCTCCTCGCGAAAAATGAACTCGAAAAGCTGCCATCCATCTTCTCAGGTCGTACTCGCCGGTCCCCATCCGACCCAGCCGCGGCCGCAGTAGCTGCCGTAGCAGCTGCACATTCCTGTCGGATCCCCGTCGGATGCAGCGGCGGCAGCGGGGCAACGCTGGTCCGCAGACGGCCCCGTGCAGGCCACTATCGATCGTCACCGGTCTGCCTTTTTATCAGAAACGCGGGTGGAAAAGCTGGGCAGGCTCGGCAGGCTCGGCTCGAGGGGTGGCCCCCCAGATGGCTACAGGGGAGGCCCCATCGGCATGGACAAGAGTCCGCCGCCCGAACCCTGGTGGAATTTTCAACCGAGACAAGTGTGTGACATGGGCTCCTCCCATTTTCCACCCCGCGAGCGCGTCAAGTTCGTCCGTGCCGGAGTCCGGCGCCAGTGGGTTGGCTGGGCTACAAGTGCTTGCCAGTGTTCTGCCCAGCCGACATGGCATGCAGCACGGCTCGCCCCCAGGCCGATGCGCCCCTCCTCCATCACTGCACTGTAGGCTCTGCAGTTTACTCGCTCCCGAGACATGGTGGCATTCGTGGCACGCGTGCACGCTCACATGGGGCTGGCTGCCAGGAGCGACCAGCTTGGCTACATCGTGGCGGGCTGCTTCGCCGCGGGACCGGCGGCTGCGCCCGCTGCTGGCGGCTGTCCGGGAAATCTTGACCGATGAACCCCTCCTGCTCGCTGAGTGGCTCGGTCATGTGCAATCCTGACCGGCACAATTCTTTGCCGTGATTAATTAATAGAAGAGGCATAACACATCACGGCCGCTTCCGCTGCATGGATTTGGCCTGCGCATCGCATCGTATGCTTGCCCGCATCGGACGCCTCGGGCCCAGCACTTGTTTTCCCCTCCCTTTGCTACCATTTCCGGGCTGCTGCGAGGTCGAGTGATCAGCTTGACCATCGTTCGGCGGGACGGGCGGCTTGAGCTGATCGATCCGGCCGAGGTTGCCGCGTGGCCCCCTCGCTTCTGTCGACAACGATTCATCAGCTGGCTGGTATGCACCCTCCAGAGGCCTCTCCGCCGCAGCCGCAGCCCCGGCCCCGGTGGCGGCGGCGGCAATGGCTGTCGTGGTGCTCGTGCCAAGCCCATCCGCTCCTCTTCCTCACCGCCGCCTTTGTCGTCTACAAGTCCTTTCTGCTCCTCGTAACCCTCGGGACGTCGGCGTTTGCCGAATACGACACCTCGACCGACATTTTCGTCGCCCTCGGCGGGGCCGCCACCGCATCTACACGGCCGATCGCGAGGAAGCTGCTGAAGTGGGATGCCATCTACTTCACTCACGTGGCCCATGCCGGATACGTATATGAGCAGGAGTGGGCCTTTGGCCTCGGCCTGCCCACCGCGGTGCGGGTGCTCTCGCGGGCGCTGGGCTGGGTCGGGATCGCGGCTGGGGAGGCGTCTGTCGGGGTCGCGGTGGCCCATCTGGCCCATCTGGCTGCGGTCTTGGCTCTCTACGGGCTGACGGTCTCGCTGGCGGCCCCCGTGTCTTCCGCGGCGTCGGCGTCGTCTCCGGCCGGGACCCACGCCCTGATCTCCGCTCTGCTCCACATAATCTCGCCGGCAGGGATCTTCCTCTCGGCCCCATACGCAGAGAGCTCGTATGCCGCCCTCGCGTTCTTCGGAACCGTCCTCTTTGCTCGCTCGCAGATCTTGCCAGCCGGCTCCCTCGGCCGCGGCCTGTATGCCGTCTCGTCGGGTCTCGTGCTCGGCACCGCAACAACGTTCCGCAGTAACGGCGTGTTGGCCGGCCTGCTGTTCGCGGTCGAGCTTGCGGTGCTGGCGCGGAAGCTCTGCACCGTCGTCAGAACGCGGCCGATTCTGGGTCGGGAATCGTTCTCATGTCTCGCTGACGGTTTGGCATATGGCCTGGCCGGGCTGGCCGTGGCGGCGGGCTTCGTCGGCCCTCAGGCCTTGGCCTGGCGGAGGTTCTGCCGTCCCGGGCAGGGGGCTAGGCCGTGGTGCGAGAACACCCCCCCCAGCATCTACACTCACGTGCAGGCCGTCTACTGGTGAGTCACAGCCGTGTCTCGTCCCACCGTGCTCTGCTGATGAGCCGATTGATCGCGGCAGGAATGTCGGCTTCCTCAAGTACTGGACCCCGAACCAGATCCCTCTGTTCCTGCTTGCCACGCCGGTTCTATTGCTATTGTTCTCGTCCGGCCTTCAGACGCTGCGCGATCCGTCCGTCTCGATCCCCATCGTCTCTTACGCTTCGCCATGTCCGGCACCAGCCAGCCTCAAACCAGGCCAGAAACCGCGGCCACCCGCATCCGAGGATCCTGTCTTGAGCCGGATCCGGCGAACTGTTCTCACCCTGGCCGGGGTCCAGATCCTGCTCGCCGCATTGGCCATCACCACCTACCACGTCCAGATCATCAACCGGATCTCATCCGGCTATCCGGTGTGGTACTGGTGGGTTGCCGCGAGCCTGCACGACCGCGCCGGCGGGAGGCGAATCGGCAGGGCGGTCGTGATTGGGTCGGCTGTGTATGGCGCCGTGCAGGCCGGGCTCTTTGCGAGCTTCATGCCGCCGGCGTGATGACTTGGCCAGGGACTCTGTGCACACATACAGTGTACTGACTTGATATCGGCTGTCCTTTTCTCCGCACCCTGCCATGCGGCATTGCTTCGTCGCCTACCCGTCGGCAGGCCAATCGGTCGATCTGTCAGATGTGGCGTGGTGGCGGGGATCCGAAGAGGGCCGCCATGTTGCGGCCCCCAGGACAGGTGTCAGTGTATCGATCGGGTGTTTTGTCTGTTTCGCCGGGAGGACAGCGGTATCTCGGATCCAACTCTCCTCAATATTGCGCCGAGTCGGTCGCGCCATGCGGCGCTAAGCCACCTGCAGATGCAATGCAGATAGCCAGACCTCCCAGCCGGCCATTTCTCCACCGCCGCCGTCAAAGCGGAGAGGTGGAGGCAAGCTTTGGGTCGCGTTGGATTGATTCCTCCAGGGAGGCCCCGCCCAATCTGTGTGATCCCAGTCAGTATCCATCCTCTGGGGTTGTAGTTTGCTGGCCTCCTGGCTCTCGGAATTTCTTGAATCTGTCGCGGCTGGCGCAACCCCTCTTCCTCTCCTCTCCCCTGGCGCGGCAACCACTCGGGTTTGCCCCCCCGTCCCTGCTGAGTATGACCAGGACGAGACAAACAATCCTGCCCGCTTCGAGTAGGACATGAGCCAGCCGAAATTTTTTACGGCCGACGTGCCCAGGGAAAGATGAGCCGGAATCGACGGATTTCCTGATCATTTCAAAAAACGCACCCTCTTCGCCAATGGCGCTCTCGCCAACCAGCACGGCCGATCCAGATTCTGCAGACCAGTCATCGGCAATCGCAATCGACGAGCGCGCTCGCGCGCTAAAGGCTAGGCTCTTGGGCGGTAAGAGACTGCATCGTCGCCCCGGAGAAGAAGACCCGACCATGGCGACAACTCCGACCGGATCGCCGCCGCCGCCGCCGCCGCCGCTCGAGGTGGCGACCACGACGGCGGCGACCCCCGCCCCGTCATCGGAACAACAACCCGGTGGCGGTGGCTCGCCGAGCCCCGAGCCACCTCCACCTCGGGCGCAGCAGAGCACAGACGTGGCGCCGGACAACCCAAGCCCGAGCCAGCCGACTGCGCCGGCCGACACTCCAATCCCGGCCGCCGCCGGCACCAGCCGAGACCAGCCCCCGGGCGGCGGCAGTGATATTGATATCGCCGTAATCCTATCGCATCTCGAAAACCAATTGAAGCAGCAGCAGCAGGCCCGTTCCGAGGCAGAGACCCCGGCAGCGGCACAAGTCACCGCGCACCAGGACGACGGCGACGCGGACAAAACTGACTCGATGGCTGCTCAACCGGATCAGAAGAACAATCCCGGTGCGGGTCAGAATCCGAGCCCGAACCCGCATCCGCATCCGCACCCGAATCCAGGCTCGGCCAATCTTGCATTTGGGACCAGCAACGACAACGGACAGCAAGTTCCGCAGCAACAGAGCGAACAGCGGCCGAGCGCGATGGCGGGAACGCCGACCAGGGCTGGCGGTCCCAGAATTGCGAACAGTAACAGCAGTGGTACCGAAAATCGCGACCAGTCGGAGGGCCCGCCTCTCCGGCCCGCAGCCCCCGTGACCCCTTTCATCTATACTCCCGATCGGTCGGCGCAGCCACCGCGGCCATCGAGGCCACCGCAGCCGGAGCCTTCTGTGCCCGCCCCAAAGTCGGCCGGATTGACATGCACGCCCCGCCCCCTCCAAGTCAAGACCGGCGGCGGCGGCCCCAAAAATAATAACGCCACCGCCAAGCCGTCTCCGGCCCAGCCGACTCCGAGTGCTGCTGACCACAAGACAATGGACAAAAGGCTCGACATAGCGATAGCTGCCGAGGCGGCCCCGAGCAAGGATTCCACTCTCGAAATATTTCTCCACGACTATCCCGAGCTCAAGTTCTTCCTGCAGGTTACCGGTTGGTATGATCCGGCCAAAAAGGCCAGCCACCTGGCGTCGTACTACGAGTTTATCCAGATCGAGGAGCGACGCAACACTCTGATCGAGAGCATGCGAAAGTCCGGCCTCTCGGTGCCCGGCCTGGTGGCCGCCGAGACGGCCAGGCCGCCCGCATGCACGCCCAAGCCGGCCACGGCGGCCACCCCATCCAACGGACAGCCCCCGAAACGGGCCGTCGACGACGACCGAGAAGTCGATTATCCGCGCAAGGCTGCCAAGACCGAACCGGGGATCGGACCCGGGCCCTCCCCGGCGTCTCGCGGCACCTCGTTCCGAGCTCCGACCGGCCCCGACGGATACCTCCCGGCCCGACCACAATCGCCCAACCGCTACCCTTCCCCGTCGACCCCATTTCCCCGCAGTGACCGGCCTGAACCGCGACCCCTGGCCGAGCGGGTCCCGTATGACAGCCACCGTGGGGTCCCGCACCAGCTCAGCGACCGCGCCTTCCCGCATCCGCAGGATCGCCGAAACTCCCGGCAGATCCGGCGTCCCGATATCGGCCGATTTGGCGGTCAGTAGTTGCCTAACCTGCTTTTCTTTGGTCTCTTGATATTCGTGTCGGCCTTGCCTTACTTTATTACCATGGTCGCCGTTTGACCCCCGAGCTTGGGTCTGCACCGAGACCTTATTCGGTCTTGGCCTGCCGTCCCCATCATTGTCTATTCTCCCCCATTGTCTATTCTCCCCCATTGTCTATTCTCCCCCATCATTGGCTATTCTCCCCCATCCGTCTATTCTTCCCCGCCCTGTCTGAATCGTTTGTTTTTTCTTCTCGCCGTAGCCAGATGGCCATCTCGTCCGTGACCTCTCTTCTCATCACGTGGCCTCGCCATATATTCCACTGCGGGCTCGGTCTGCATGTCTGTGGGGGGGAAGAGGGGGAGCCTGTCTTGCTGACCGGGCCGGTCGCCAAGAGTCCAAGTTCTTTGTGGTCAAGTCTTTTAACGAAGAGAATGTGCAGCATTGCATGGACGATGTCAGTAGTCGACCTTCCCCGCAGCGCTCTGTTCGGTCCCAAAACTGACGTGTCTCAGGGCCTGTGGACCACTCAGATCCAGAACGGTGAGATGCTGGCCGATGCGTTTCAGCGGTCCAAATGCGTCATCCTCTTCTTCTCCGTCAACAGATCGAAACGGTTTCAGGGATACGTACGTGGTGCATCCCATCCTCCTCTCCCGTCCTCGCTCCCGCGACAGGGGGATAGCAGGCCGCGCACTGACGACCACGCGGGCCAGGCTCGTATGGTCACGGGGCCGCACCCCGATATTCCCCGCCCAAGATGGATGCGCGGTATTCACTGGGAAACGAGCGACGTGTTCCAGCTGGAGTGGCTCAACACGACGGGGATAGACTTTTGGAGGATCCACCACCTCCAAAACGTGTTCAACGAGAGCCAGCCCGTCCTGGTGGGCAAAGACGGGCAGGAGATCGAGGAGAACTGCGCGCGGGACCTCCTCCGGCTGATGGACATGGAAGCCGAGTTCCCATACCACGGGAGACGCGACCACGGCGACGATCCGGCCCGGCGGCCGGCGCCGCCCCCTCATCGGTCGAGAAGCCGCTCGCGCGGCCGGTCCGTAAACCCGGCCCCCGATCGAGAATTACTGGCCAGGGGCAGGGCCAGATCACTGCTGCCCGATGCCCCGCGCACCTTGTCTAGGGGCCGCGGGGCCGACAGTGGCGCCGGGGGCCCGCGCGGGTTCTGGGACGTGCCGCTCAAGGAGGAGGCGGGGGTGGAAGGAGGACGCATCCGGCTGCTGGATTAGTAGCTGCTGCTCTGCTGCTACTTACTCTCTAGTTGCTAGGCATGCCTGCATGGTCGGGGTAGAGATGTGACCGTGGCCGCAGCGGTGACTACACCTCTGAGTATCATCCATCATTAATCACCTCCCTTCGGCGGCATGTTGGAGCGCAGGAGGATGGGCAATAACTTTTGCCTGAATGGATAGAAAACGCAGCGATTTCGTGCCGTACCGGCCTGCCCCCCTCGTAGCCCGACGTTCTCTGACCGCCCACATCGGCTGTTTCCCCAAACGAGCGCCTCCCCATGGTTGTTGCGGGTCTGCGTCCCGCAGCTCCCATGGAAGCTGCCCATGGGAATAGTGGGAATAGTGGAGGCCCCCTGGGATCACGTGACAGACACCACCATAAAAACCCTGTGGAAACGGGAAGGGGGTAGACCCTACCCTTTCCTTTTCCCCTATACTTCAATAGTAGGAACCCCAGTCCGCGCAAGCCCTGGAGTCCCCCCTCACAATAATGCCTCAAACGCAAGCGGGCGAGCAGAGCCAACACCGGCGGTCGATATTTCGACCACCTCCGGCGATATTTCGATCAACGACACCGGCCGTGTCACTGGCGGTGCGGTCAGGAGCGAATAGACGCGCCGGTCGATGGTAGCAGCGAAGACTCGGATCAAATAGGACGACGACCTCTACGATACGTTCGGTCCCGGGTTGGTCTCCCCCGCCTATACGAGGGCCAGGATCAGGTCCTAGCTGCAACCAACTCAAGGTCCCCAGCAAGATTCAATTTAAGGTGCCCAGGCCCTGAAGGCGCAGTAGTAGGATACGGCATGGGGCAGGGTAGGGGGGCAGAGATGGGCCTCGTATCACTGAGTGAGCGACTCCCCCGAGCATAGAGGATAACACCAGACGGACAGCCCCGAGATGAGACCTCGGTTCGCGGTGGGGGTCCTGACAACTGGCAGGCCAGGTCGTTCCGGTAGAGAGTGGCCCCGAGATGTGAAAAGATGTGGCCAGGCCCCTGGACCCAGACGGGGATAAAACTCTGGTGCAGGCGATCCCGCCCATAAGCATAATTGAGATACAGACACCCATTATAAGGTTGTCCCGTCTCTGAGCTTCCCTAGAACTCTTCACATGGCGATGGCCAGGTAGACGAGCTTATTACGGCGGCACTTTGTCGAGTGCCCGATGAGAGGCGCGAGGAGGAGCTCGTGGGGAGAGGTCCCACCGGGATCCGAGGAGGAGAGCTGGTGATGGGCCTTGACGACACAGAGCTCGTGGCCTTGCAGCGAAATTGGAAGGATTGATCGTAGCCAAATGGCCATGGTCAGGACGAATTGGACTGTGCGTTATGATGCATATCTGGTACTGAAGGCACTGCGGTTCGCTATTGTCCATGGCCATCTATACGCCCCTGCTGCGCGGGAACGCGTCCAGCTTGCTTCCATCCACCTCCGCGCCAACTCGCACCTTGAGAACTCGCGCCGAGGTACAGATTCGGCGGTCGATATCTCGCCACCGGGAAGCCACTCGGGGACAGGCCCTCGACAATTTGGTTGTCTCGTCCTGTATGAGCCGGCCTGGCGGTCACTCGATCTCCAGCAGCTGGCTGAATCTCTGCCTATAAAAACTTGTCCGCCTTATTCGGTATGAGCTTGCGAAGTATCTCGATCTGTCTGTGCTGCGCCTTGGCGCTGAGATCGGGCACGATGCGGCGGTCGGTCCGATGCTGTCCGTCTGCGTATACCACCGTGCGGTCCGGAATTGAGGCTCCCGGAGCCACGACAGAGAGGGGGGTGATCGTGCAGTGCTGCCGACCCGGCCACGTCAGCCCCGGAGACGCAGGGTGAAGACGAGGGGGAGAGACGACGACTGACCTTGCCTATCTTTGCTCCGGTGCCAATCCTCGCGCCCACACAGATCACGCTGCCCTCGCCAACCTCGGTGCCACCGCCTTCCACCACGGCGCCGACCTCAATCGTGACGTAGTCCCCCAGCACCACGCCGTTGTCGTCGCCCCGCCGGCTGGGCAGCGAACCCGGCGCAGCATCATCTGGAATGTCTGTCCTCCGCACCTGGGGGGGGGGCGCGATGCCCGTCTTGGTCCCAGGCTTGCCGCCCAGGTAGCTGCGCTCCTGAATGACGCACCGGCGGCCGATCAGGACCGGTCCCCGGGTCGACTCGATGCGGGCGCGCGTGTGTACGACGGTCTCTGACTGGATCGTGATGGGGTGGGTGCCGGCTAGGCTCGCGTCCGAGATGATGAGTGTGGAGGAGAATTTGACGGGCGGCTTGGGGCCCGAGGCCGGGAGGGGGGGCAGGATCGAGTGCCGTTTCGAGGACGAGGCGGTGGAGGCCATGGTACCACTTTCGGCGGCACGACGCGAATATCTCCAAGATCGCGACAAACACAGGGTAAAAAGACTACGAACGCGAAGCAAATGTGTATAATGCCGACTTCTCGCTCGTCGGAAAGATGCCGGCCAGCCCTTCTGTTGCGCTTGTGCGTGTGAACAGACGTGGCCAGTCTCTCAGACCCACACCTGACGTAATAAGCTTGTATGTTTATCGCCATTTACTCTAGTCTGGATATCGGACGGTCCGGAGCTATATATCTACGATAAATAGACCAAACTGGCTAGAAATAGCTGCTCATCGCAGCGAGGGGACTTGCCAATATCCCGAGGGCTAGTCCCTCGAGATGCGGACGAGTTCAGAAGGGGGATTGGGGAGTGACCTCGTCGCTCCTCCAGGTATCTGGCCTGCCAAAAGGGCTCTCGCAACGTCTTGGAAGGGGCAGTAGTTCAAGACCTCTTTAGCGTTCATACTGCGATGGAACGCCTCGGGTGCTGACCTCTTGGCATCGACCTCAGCGACAATTTGGAGGGGCCCGGGTTCATCACGTGACCTACATACCGTCTGCTTGTCATTCGAGGAACGGCGATTGGCCGCTCGCTTTCTTTTTCAGTGGCTCCCAACTGATTTCCATCATCGCCCGCCCTGCCCGCCCTACCTATCCTTCCACTCTGCCATTTCCCATCACGCCTCCCGTCCTGATCATGCTGGCACCACGCGCCACCTCGATAGGTACGGCGGCGGGCCTCCGAGCCCGGACGACCACGACCCGCGCCTACGCCACCGTGATCGCCCACGTGGGCGACCCCCCGCCCAAGCGCAAGTACGGCGGTCTCAGCGATCAAGATCGCATCTTCCAGAACCTCTACGGCCGGCTCCCTCCCGACCTCAAGAGCGCCCGTCGCATGGGCGACTGGCACAAAACCAAGGAGATCCTGCTCAAAGGGCATGACTGGATCATTGGGGAGGTCAAGGCGTCGGGGCTGCGGGGGAGAGGAGGCGCCGGCTTTCCGTCTGGGCTCAAGTGGGTGCGTCCCTCCCTCTTTCGTCCCCCCCATTTGTCTCCCTTGACGCTTCCTTAATTGGAAGAGAGGGTGGGCCGGCTGCTAATCAAGGGGTGGAATTCTCCAGTCGTTCATGAACCCGAAGGGATGGGAAAAGACCAAGGACCGTCCGCGATACTTGATCGTCAACGCGGATGAGGGCGAGCCCGGGACATGCAAGGACCGCGAGATCATGCGGAAGGACCCGCATAAACTGGTCGAAGGCTGTCTGGTTGCCGGCCGGGCCATGAACGCGTCGGCCGCCTATATCTACATCCGTGGCGAGTTCGTCCACGAGGCGGCGGTGCTGCAGCGTGCCATCAACGAGGCATACGCCGCAGGCCTGATCGGCCGCGACGCGTGCGGCTCCGGCTATGACTTTGACGTCTTCATCCACCGAGGCGCGGGCGCATACGTATGCGGCGAGGAGACGTCCCTGATCGAGTCGCTCGAGGGCAAGCCGGGCAAGCCGCGGCTCAAGCCCCCATTCCCCGCCGCAGTCGGCCTGTTCGGCTGCCCCAGCACCGTCGCCAATGTCGAGACAGTCGCGGTGGCGCCAACCATCTGCCGGAGGGGCGGCACCTGGTTCGCCGGGTTCGGCCGTGAGCGGAACCAGGGCACGAAGCTATTCTGCATATCGGGCCACGTGAACAACCCGTGCACGGTCGAGGAGGAGATGTCAATTCCGATGCGCGAGCTGATCGACCGCCACTGTGGCGGCGTGCGCGGCGGCTGGGACAACCTGCTGGCCGTCATCCCCGGCGGCTCCTCGACCCCGATCCTGCCGAAGCGCATCTGCGACGACCAGCTGATGGATTTTGACGCGCTCCGGGACAACCAGTCGGGCCTCGGCACTGCCGCCGTCATCGTGATGGATAAGAGCACGGATGTGGTCAGGGCGATCAGCCGGCTGAGCCACTTTTACCGGCACGAGAGCTGCGGCCAGTGCACGCCGTGCCGGGAGGGCAGCAAGTGGACGGAGCAGATCATGAAGCGGTTCGAGAAGGGCATGGGCCGGGAGCGGGAGATTGACATGCTGCAGGAGCTCACGAAGCAGGTCGAGGGACACACCATCTGCGGTGAGTTCTCCGTCCGACGGCAGCAACATGGAGCTCTGCTGACCCGAATCTACTCGATAGCCCTCGGCGAGGCCTTTGCCTGGCCGATCCAGGGCCTCATCCGCCACTTCAGACCCGAGCTCGAGGCGCGGATGCGTAGATATGCCGAGGAGACGGGCGGAGCGGCGCTGGCGGGCGGCTGGGAGCACGACGCTAGGGAGCAGGGGAGGCTGGTGTCTCCGGGCATGTGAGATCCTATACCACGGCGGTTGGGCGGCCGCGGTGGCGGTTGAAGTGGCCGTTCTCGTCAAAACCTCATCTGTTAGATGCCAGTAGACAATACCAGTCAGTGCCACGGACAAGTGGCGTGACGCAGAGAGTTCCAAGCTCGATCATACTTGCGGCTCCAGGGCTGGCAGTTGGCCAGCTCATCCTCAACGGGGCCAGAGCATGTGCGTGGCCGTCTTCCGTTACTGCGTAACACCCCGCTGTGTTGGGGTCGAAATCAGGCCCTACTCCGGGGTCGCAGCTGGGCGCGCGTCCGCCGGCGTGCATACCTCGGCGAGGACGAGCCTGTGGCCAGCGCATTCCCGAGTCTGATTTCGGTCCTGGACCCGGTTCTCCTCCGCACCTGTCGGCCCATCGACGACGAGGCGATTGGGTAGCTACTCACGGAAAATCGGGTTGACTTGGCTACCTCGACTGGTCAGGGGCAGGCCGTCGACAAGCCGTGGTGGACCGAGCAAGAGATGGCAACGGCGACCGGTTCCTGGCCAGGCTCGGGAATCGGACCTCGTGCCTGCTGAGGCGTCTCGCCGTATGCCGATAGCAGGCCGTGATATCGAGCCGAAGATAAGATCGACAGCGGAGTGCTCCAGCTTCTCACCAGCAAACCCCAGCTACGGACTATCAAGATGCCTTTCCTCGACCGGCACGACCTGGTAGTCAATCCTCGACCGGCACGACCTAGGAGTCACCCGAAAAAAACTATTCAGACGACGCCGGCGATGCAGAAGCCATTCGAGGTCGTCAGCGATGCGATCAAATCCCGCCACCGGCCTCTCGACGGTATCATGGTCCTCGTACCGATCCACCAGTGGCTGCCCAATCACCGGAGGCTGCAAAAAGCGTGATGAAGAATTCGGCTTGGACGGTCTGTGTTGGCGTGGTGAGCAAGCTCAATTTCAAGACCGTGATGCGCGAGGCAGAGGCGGCCCAGATGGGTGCAATCTGCAGAGTCCCAAAGAATACAATCGAGCATGTTGTCAGCATGTACTATTGCTTCAGGCCGATGTGGGTGGACCTGGATCAGAGTCATGGTCACAATAGCTATTAGCACATATCTGACTGGGACACTGGAGAAGGCGTCTCTGGGGCTTCAACCACTGAGTCGGAGTGTAATTGACTTGTCTTTACGTATTATAAATGATAGGGATTACCCGATTCCTTATATATCAATCACGGTATGCCCGACGTTAATGCAGACGTCATTTATAAGATCATTAGGACGTCATCCCCGAGGGATTATCCTGAGTCTAGCTGAAGTAGTGATTGCCTGCTCTATCCATAACGTCAGCCTACACGGGACTGCATTCCGCAGATCCCGATAGGGCCGGGAGACCCCAGCCCGCATCTCGGGGCGTGACACTGGCCCTCCTTCGCAACATTTTATTGCTCGTGTCGTCATCCGCTGAGACGTCTCTCTCTCCGGCCTGTCGAGGCTCGAGCAGTTGCCGTCGGCTGTCGTACGGGCGAGGTGGGAGATACTGCGCTCGACCCGGCCGCCGCCGGCCAGCTTAGAAGGGCGGCCCCTTCAATAGACGGCGGTTATGCCCAAGCCAGAGGCACGTCCTTCCTTGCTGCTCACAGCCTGCGGCACGCACGGCAAGAGAGGACCGGGGAGGTTCTTTTGCGGTGCCTGGTTGATTGCGGTACAGCCTTCCTCAGAATCGTATAGAGAAAATCGGGGGTAGTGCGATTTGGCGACGGGATGGCGAGCAGTCCGGCCCACTGTCGGCCATGTGGCACTCTGGCACGCTGGCTGGCAGCTGCTGCGGGCCAGCCCGAGAAAAGTAAACCAGGCGCCACTGTGTCAAGGGAACGCGTTGTACTCTCCTCTCTTGTACTCACTTCGCGCCGCTGCTGATCGCACATCGCGGCGCCGCCGGCCACGCTGCCCTGGGAAAGCCACGTTGCACAGCCGATTTCCCACTCTGGCTCCCACCTTGGCGTCTTGCGCAGCTGTCACTCGCCACCAACGCGATATCTCTCGACCGAGACCCATTTCGCCGCAATCCCTCGACGGCTCCCGGGCCCCAGGCGAAGCTCCTGATCTGGCGCCCATACGGCCCAGGGCGATGCAGCGGATGGGACAATGACCCTCGCTGGACAGTCATGCTTGTTTGCATCATACCTATCGTTTTCTGGTTCTCATATTCATCGCAGTTCGTTGTGTTCTCGAAGCAGTGGGCAATGCGTCCTCGCCTTGACATTTATTGTGGGCGATGGTAGTGTCTCTCGAGAACGCAGTCAAGCCCTACCGACCCAGCTATCACACAAAAAGAAGCTGAATAGCCTCAAAACAGGACATGAATCATCACTGCCCCGCTGAGGCGGTGAATCTTACCTGTGATGAGGCATCAGGACGCCAGTATAAATATCCATCCGCCATGTCCCTCTGGCTCCTTATTTGCTCTTTTCAACCAGCTACCGGCCTCCTCTATCTCTACAACCTACGACTCCTCGCGAGGATCCATCATCATCTACCACAACTCCCATAGCCTCTGCCTCTCCCGACAGAATCTCCTCACGACCCAAAGCACGAGAACAACATGTGCGAGCTTCGCGTCATCACATACGAGTACCTCATCTGCGGCCACAGCCGCCGCGTCAAGGTGCCCGTCCGCTTGTGCTCGCGCCGGGGCAATCGGGAGCCGGAGAAGTGCCACTATAGGCAAGAGATCGAGGCGCGGAGGAGCAGGATCGCGGGCCAGTGCCCCAGCTGCGCGCAGCAAGAATCCTAGCCATCGACTCGGCTGTTATTCCCCAGGCCGGCTTCAGGTAACCGAGGCCTCCGGATCCGCCAAGGGAAGGCGCGGAAGTGACTTGAGAGACAGCGGGCTCGCGGCTGCGGAGTGGGAGAAATTTAGGTGGTTTTTTTTGGAGATGGAAGATTTGATGGTCCGCATGGTCGTATCACTTGGGCACAGTGGGATGGGCAGCGAAAGGGAGGCAGGAATTATAAGCTATGTAGACATCATGGCTTGTAGCTCAATAGACAACCCTGAAAAGCCCGATGACCTCAGAGGCCGCCCCATCGAGAGCCAAGGTGCATGCGGCTGTAACTTTGCCATGCGACTCGCACCGGTTGTCGACACGTGGCAGATCCCATCATGCTGGATATGTTGACCGCAGCGACCGAGACCACAATTCCCAGCCAAATTCCCCCCCTGTCTTGTCTCCCCTCTCACTCAGTGGATGATGGCGGTGGAAGGAGAGCAGGCGACGGTGGTGGTCGTGAGAGGAGTCTTGGCCGTCACGGTGACCACGGAGATGATGACAGGACCAGGGCCACCGCGATGGACCGTGGTCACTGACGCAAACTGGCAGCCGCTGCAGTCGATCAAAAAGGTATCGGTCGACGTTGCCGTGTAGGCTGTGGAGGTCATTATCGGGCCGCCGGCTATTCCGAAGTTGTTGAAGGTCGACGTGTGGGTACACGCGCTCACGGTGTCGGTACCGGTCTCGATCGGGCCAGCTGCGACTCGGCCGAAGAGGCCGCCGGCGGCGACCATGAAGCTGAAAAAGACCTGGCCATACATCTTGACGGGATAGGAGCGGGAGTATTATCAGGTGGGTGCGGATCGATCGAAACGAGTATAAGTGGGGGGCAAGCGAGCGTGGATGGCCGACGGGGAGAGGAGAGGAAGGGTGGCGGGCAGGAAAGAATACCAGGACCGGGAGGTGGCTTTATAGGCAAAAAGGATTTTTGGGGGTCAAAGCTGAAAGGGGCCCACGAGGCCACCTGTCGCCGTGGTGGGCCGCGGACGGGTCAACTTATCAACGCTATGATGATCGGCAAAGTCTAATCCCCAGCGTCACTTGAGCGGATGCGATGCGCCTACAAATCGCGCGCTCGCGGACTGGCCCGTCGGGTCAATATTAAGTGGCATCAGCTTCAAGCTGTGCGCCCATCAGCTGGCCCCTTTTTGGCGGGGTGGCTGGGTGGACGGAAAAGGCAGGCGGGTAGGATACGGCCCGAGCTGGAAGGGCAGCCGCGGGGATTTGCGCCCTGATCAGGGATATCCTGTGGCTCCTGGGGACACACGCCCCGTCTTTGGCGCCGATGATTGGAGCTTCTCCGAGCGGCGGCTGACGGTGGTGGCGCTGGCAACTGAGTCGCGCAAGGGCGAGGAGGATCAAGTCGAGAAATGCTGGATTACGGGCCGGTTAGGCCTCCATTTGTCGGCGGCATGTATCGATGCTACAATGAGAGATGTTTCTTTCCTATTAAAAAACCCTTGCTGACGACCGTGTTGTGGACGCGACCGCGATAAGCTCGATCTGGCTCTTGGCAAATGGCCCGGCCGAACCCACCTCATAAGCTCCCTCGACCCACACCCCCCCACACGAAGAACTACAAAATTGCAACGTGTTCATTTCCCCCTGGGCCGTTTCAACCCGTCAGAAATGCGTTGGAAATGCACCCGTGGTCGGCCGCGCCGCCACCGTCAGCGGCTGGCCTCGGCGCCCTTTGCCCCTGGCCGCCACAGCTCGGCTCGTCGGCTCGCCGGCTCGCTCAGCTCGGCCAACAGGTCTGACCCACCTGCACGACGCGAGCGGGCCGTGCTGTCCGAGAAGATATCCGGACATGCTACGTTTCCGACTCCAGGCCATAGGAGCTATGGGGGGATTCTCGCCCGGTTCGTACGTCTGCTTCGGATCGGACGAGTTCACAAAGTGTCGAGTGGCCGGCGTGGCGGCGAGCGCTCGGCGGCGCTCAGGTCGAGAATGGTTATTTAGAGAAGCTCGTCCGCCTGGCTTTGGGTGCCAGTCGCGCGGCGATGGCGATGAGGTGGCAACTCGCAAGTAGGCCGCCGATCACGCGAATTCCCTGTTCAAATATTCGCCCCGTCGACACACAAGACGGGGGCCCAGCCCGAGTGCGGGGCACGCACCTACCAGGTACTCCATGGCAGTCGCGCGGCCGGGCGAGCGCGACCGGATGCCCTATGTTGCCGAGGCTGGCAGCCGTAGGAGAGCGGCAGGTTGCAGACCAAGGTCGACTCGGCGGAGCTAGGCTTGACGAGCTGGTGCGCTCGTAGCAGTTGACGCAACTGTCGACTCGCTGGCTGGTGGTCAGCAACCCGTTGCATCGACCCTCTCGCGGCACTGACCTGAATGCTAAAAGCAAGTGGCAGCGACAGATGGGGAGAGGCAAAGGAACACGAAAGGTAGGGGGGCAGATGGGCAAAGAGGCCATACCGAGCCCAAGAGCTTTCTGGTACCCGTGGGTGGGCATGAGAATGGAGCATAGGAACATGCATGGAGATTGACCTCGGGTTGACTCCTTCTCTTGCAGATACTCCCTATCCTGGTATCGTGGTACGCGCGTCGGGACCCGATCCCATCATTACGCCCGCTCATGCGTCGGTGAGGATATGATGTGGACAGCGGCAGGTTGAGGTCCAAGTTAATTTATACTTTAGGAATGAAACAAACGGCCGCACGAAGGCGCCAAGCTGAGCACCTGCAAACAGCTGAGCACCTGCAAACACAAGGGTCACGCCAAGTGTGGACTACGGATCGCTCTCCTTCATTTGCATGCGACTTGAGACTACGGATGCGATCTTGGCATCGGTCGATATGCTCCTACCTGTTTGGTCGAACCCGCGACGGATAGGACGATTGAGTAGTCGATATATCATGGAGTGGTCGAGATACTACGGTTCCGCCCGATCCAAGGATGAGGGCAAGGCCCAGCATCATGCGTGGATAGGCCAACACGACGTCAGGAGCAGCAGTAGTCAGTCATCCACCTCGATCGCTCCCGGCACAACACGACGAGGGTGCCCAGAGAGCCAGTTAATAGCGCCTCCATCACTAGATACGTATGAGGAAGCGTTCCGGTAACAAGTGTCGGCTGGCATGGTGCACTTGGGCTTGAGATGCAGCTCAAGGGCTGGGAGATTGAACGATGCGAGGAAGCAGGGTAGGTAGCGTGATCCGCATAGCACAATTACTGAGCCCCCGTTACGGGGCCTGTCTGAGGTCGAGCTTGGCGGCATGTCGGGCGATAGGTGAGCTGGGCAGGTCGATTTGAGGAGGACATGCTAGATGTAAGAGGTAGAGACTCCTCCACATTGCACCGCGAGCTTGAAGGGGAGGACTTTGCAAACCTCTCGCTCAGACCGAGAAGACGCGTGCCCCGCCGAGTGTCCACAGTGCGAATATCAACGCTCGTCACGCGGCAGCGATGCAGCTCTCACCCAGCCAGTGTCATGCGGGCTTTTTGACAGGAATGTTCCCGGTACCTCCGGCGCCACGGGAGGGACTGGTTACGTACGCGAGGGAGGGACTGGTTATGTACGCGAGCAAAGTCGGCCAAGGCCTCGACCCCCTAAGCGCGCCATGCCGCAGCCCCCTCCCCCCTGATGGCGCCTGAGGGGTTTTGGTCACGGATTTGGATCAAGCTCAAGGCGTGCTTCAATAGGCTGAAAGTGAACCGAGGGCCGCCTTTGTCGAGTCGCACTGCTCGAGTATACCTTTGATCTTGAAAGAAGCCCAGGCTGTCCTTGGTGGTCCTTGGTGGTCCTTCATGTCCCACCGACAATGGGCCAAAGACTCTCCTGAATCCTTGAACCACAGAGGTTCCCACCTGGTCCGGCCGCAATTGGCACCACCCCGCCCCCTGCCGGCCGGCATTTCCCCAGGATTATTACCCCAGACCCAGCGGACTCCCCCGCCCGGTTTGTCCTGGGGGAGCACACCACGCCATGCACCACGCGACCGATCGTGCGTCATGGCCTGGCGTGCTGCTCATTCCACAGTAGTCGGTTGTCTTTGTCACGCGACCGTCTCGCCACTCGGACTGCGCGACCGAGTGAAACTCGCGGTGGCAGCATCGGCGACGTGTAATGCGATGAGGTATCACTGGCCAAGTCACAGAGTAAGGAAAGGGCACGGCATGCGGCATTGAGCAGGAAAGGATCGGCTACCCCGCTCGGGTCCGACCATGGGGGGCATCGATCGGCCCACCACCAGTGTTGGTGGTGCTGGGGGTGTTGGTGGTGTCAGCGGTGCGGGTGCGTGGGCATGAAGGCATCAGGGTGGGTAGGAGCGAGGGAAGGAGCGAGGTACGTCCCTTCTCAGAAGCCGGCTCGCCGAGGCCGGCATGGGCCAAGGAACAGCTTGCGTCAGGCCACTGCGCGTGATGGGCGGTACCCCTCTCGGACGATGCAATGGGCCGACGGCGTGACCACCCCGCCACCACCCCTCCTGTTTTCTTTCACTTCTCCCCCTCTCCCTCTTCTCTCCTCTCCTCCCGTGCCCACAGCCAGCCAACCGGCCACTGCGATCTTGCCACTCGTCAAGCAACACACAACAACAGCAGCCTCTTGCAAGCAAGAGGCACCGGACCGACCCCCTCAGAGCAATAGTATCAATCACGCACAACATACGTCAGTCGGCCTCCTCACCTCCTGCCTTCTCGCCTCCTCGCCTCCCCGCCTCTCCGTCTCCCCGTCTGCCCGCCTCCTTTGCCTGATGATCTCTCCCCCCCTATGCGGGCCATGTTTCTTCTGCTCTTGGTACTTGTGTACTGACAACCAGCAGCTCATCCTTACCAGCACCTACTGCACGTTTGACAAGTTTCGCTCCCCCTCCAACGCCTCAATATGTCGTCGGACCACCAAGATGAGCCCCTCTCCCCAATCGTCAAGGTCGACTCAGCCGTCCAGGGCCTGGACTCCCCGACGAGGGAGAAGGCGAGGCGAGTCAGCACCAGCGCGCCGGGCGTCATGAACATCAACGACCTGGGTTGGTGCCACCACCGCGGCGGCGGCCGCCGCTGCTTTGGCCAAAGTATGTGTCTGCCTGCCAGCCCGACTAACATGAGGCAGAGAAAGATGGGATAGAATTGGAACTCCCCATCGAGACCCAGCGGACCGGATGGTACGTAGAGTCCCTGTCCAGTCATCTCCCCATCCCTATCGTGGGGTCGGGCGCGCGCCACCTTATTCTGACTCTATCGGCCGGCCGACAGGAAGATCAACACGTCTCCGACCTCGATCGAGGACCCTTCCATTCTCAAGATGATGCTCACGAACCCGCCCGTCAAGCGGATTGACCTGCACTTCCCTCTCGGGATGGAGGTAACGGCACGGAACCTCAAGGGCGTGACCATCAAGGACTCGATGGACGCAATCTACAAGGCGTACAAGAAGAGGGTACTTGCGCCCGCATCCATCGTTGGATCTCGTCTTCTCAGGCCTGCGCTAATCAATCGGTCGCCTTCAAGGCCGACGACGAGCTGGACAACCCGTTCCTTGCCGGGTTCGAGTGGGATAAGGAGGAGTCGTGGACTCGGCTCGTTGTGCATCTCCAGAAGGAGGCCGGCCAGCCCATGTCCAAGAAGAAGAAGAAGGAAAAGTCTGCCACAGACAAGGCAATTGCCGAAGTCGCGGCCTGAGGCCTCGAATGGCCGAGGAACCGCCCTCTGCGGCGGCCTGCGGGCGGCGGCCCCGAGCAGGTGGAATTGGTACGGCCACGCTCGTCACACGTGCGACGCCCTCTTTAGCTTTGAGACCCGATTGATGGTGGCGGTGGATTGCTCGGTAGCCCTCTTGATCCTCATATAAGTCAGATACTGGACTGGACCGACCGTTTTGCATGACCGCTACGAGGGCGGCCTTCTGTCGCGGCTCGTCTGGACGTGATGTGGGCAAACTGAAAAGTGGTGGTGGTGGGACACGGGTCTGGGGACTGGGGCGCGGCACAGAGGTGCGTACAGTGTCATACCAAGACCGAACGAACCATTTGGCCATTTCCCCACGTCTCCGCCCCGGCGGGCAGACCCGGCTGCCGTCGGGTCAGCACAACTCGCCAGACGGTTCAATAAGACATCAGCCCAACCAGTGCCCCCAATGCGGCTATGCCCCCAGTGCCCCAGTGCGACCGACGAGAGCCATCCTCGCCTACCTACCGAGTCAGTTAAGAATCGAGCCCATCATGCCAGTGACCAAGTTCCAGGTGGAAGAAAAGTATCGCTACCAGAATGGGTTCGACTGCTACCACGAGTGCGCCCCGCCCCGTCTCTACCCGACCCCTCATTCCCTCCACGGCGGGCAGCCAGCATTGACCGGCTCTGCAGAACCGAGGCTGTCCCGGGTGCCCTCCCCGTAGGCCAGAACTCGCCGCAGCGGCCCCCGCACGGTCTCTACGCCGAGAAGCTTTCGGGCACATCCTTCACGACCTCCAGGCACGAGAACAAGCAGACCTGGCTGTACCGCATACTCCCCTCGTGCGCCCACCCGCCCTTTTCGGCGGCCGCCACCAACACCGCGGCCGACCGGTCCTCCGATGCCGGCTCGAGGCCAGGCCACGAGGAGGCGACCAGTCGTCTGGCGACACTGCACTACCTCCCTAACCAGCTGCGCTGGGACCCGTTCGACCATGACGACACGCAGAGCCGCGACTTCGTCGCCGGCCTGCGCCAGCTCGCCGGCGCCGGCGATCCGACCCTGAAACAAGGTCTCGGAATCTACGTCTACGGAGCTGGCAAGAGCATGAGCGACCACGAGTCGTTCTACTCGGCCGACGGAGATCTCCTTCTCGTCCCGCAGGAGGGCGCGCTCGACATCCGGACCGAGCTCGGATGGCTCCTCGTCAGGCCGATGGAGATATGCGTGCTGCCCCGGGGAATCAAGTACCAGGTCCATCTGCCGGCCGGCCCGGCCCGGGGCTACGCCCTGGAGCTGTACCAGGGACACTTTACCCTTCCGGAGCTCGGCCCGATCGGATCCAATGGTCTCGCCAACTGCCGAGACTTTCAAGCTCCGGTCGCGTGCTTCCACGAAGACCACGGCAGGACGGCGGCCGAGGGCGGGCGCGAACACACCGTCACCGTCAAGTTCAACAACGGCCTGTTCCGGGCGGTGCAGCGACATACTCCGTTCGACGTTGTGGCCTGGCACGGCACCTACTACCCGTTCAAGTATGACCTCGGCCGCTTCAACACGATCGGCACCGTCTCATACGACCACCCCGACCCGAGCATCTTCACCGTGCTCTCGGCTCCGAACCCGGCCACGCCCGGCGCCGCGGTGGCCGACTTTGTCATCTTCCCGCCCCGCTGGCTGGTGGCCGAGGGCACCTTCCGGCCCCCGTACTACCACCGCAACACGATGAGCGAGTTCATGGGCCTGATCGAGGGCGCGTACGACGCGCGCCGAGGCGGCAAGGGCGGGTTCGTGCCCGGCGGCGCGAGCCTGCACAACGTCATGAGCGGGCACGGGCCTGATGCCGACACGGCCGAGAGGGCGGCCGGGCGGACCGCTTTGGGAGAGGAGGCGAGGGCCGAGAACCGGGACGATAGTGGACAGAAGCAGGTCCCGGAGTGGGTCGGGGCCGGGAGCTGCGCATTCATGTTCGAGAGCTCGCTGATGGTGGGCGTCACCGAATGGGGGCTCAGGACGTGCCAGAAGGTCCAGGCGGGGTACAGCGACGGCAGCTGGGGTGGAGTAAAAGTGCACTGGAGTCGGCCGACCGGTGCGACCATGGAAGGGCACCTGATTTAGCGGAACGGGAACGAGGCCTGCCTGAGGCACGATAGATCAATCTGGCAATGTTGATTTTCTTGTTCTTGGTTGTCCGGAACTGCTTGACCACTGCCGAACCGTTGTCCCAGTCGGATCTGGGGGGGGGGGTGGCCGCTGCCGAGCCCTCGTCCAGTTCAATCTGGAGGATGACTTCACTTGAAACAACAGCAGGATTCGACTGATCACTGCCGAGACGGGAGAGGCCTGGAGCCCGGTCGACGGAGAGAGTTGATGACATCGAGCTCCTTCCCTGGGAATGGCCTCGGATGAAGCCAGAAACGGAAAGCGAGCAAGAGCTCGTCTCGGCCGCCGCTGCAGTTTACATCTGCCATAAGACCTATTGCCGAGGTACCTGCGATCCTTGGTCCTAACCCTTTTCCACCATGATCAACCGGGTTCCAGTATCGTCACCCATATGCCGTCATGGCTTTTGAACGGCCTCGTCTCCTAATTAACGCTCACCACAGGACACCTTACGAGGCAATTGGCCAGACGTGTCTCTACGACCCAATCAACGATGGCCTCACTCCGCATGATGAGCGGCAGCGACGCTGAGATATCGTCCCTGCCGGCGGCGACCGCCGCGGCCAGCCCCGGTGAACCCGCAGACCCGACCGAGACCGCAGGATCGGAGGGCCACACCGCCGTCGGCGAACGGGCGGGGGACAACCACGCGACCCAGCCGTCCCCAGACTTGGTCAGGCAGCGCGAGCTCGACTCGATTGACCCGGATATGTGGCACTCCAAGGCCGCACACATCCTGTCGGCCAGGACCATATGCTCCATCCTGAGGACCGATATCGAGTGAGTGTATGCCCCAGCGAGACAGGCCGTTTCTCCAAGAGAGACGTATAGCAATTTTGCTGATCTCCCGAAGTAACGGCCTCTCCACCGAAGAAGCGGCCCGGCGTCTGGCCGAGGACGGGCCAAACGAGGCGGCATCGCCCAAAAAAAGGCGCAGTGGCAACCTCTTCTTCCGCTTCCTATATATCGGCCTGTCCCACATGTGCCAACAGTCCACCAACGGCATGACGGCTGTATTGTTTGTCGCTGGAATGATCGCTCATGGGACCGCGAGCTCTTTCGAAGGCAACATGCTCTTCACACTCGTCGGCATGAACATCTTCATGGGGTACGCCGGCATGGTTCGGAGACCCCACCGTCCCGTCCTATCCGACGCTGACCCTGGCGCAGCTCGACCGGCGACCTGTCAGCTTTCCATACACGGCCTGTGATCCATTACCAGCCGAGGCCGCTGCTGTGCGAAGTGATCCGCAACTCCAGGACGTCGTTGATGACGTCAAGGGGCGTCGTGCGCGGTGATATTGTGGTGCTCGAACGCGGGACAATAGTCCCCGCCGACCTGCGGCTCATCGACAGCGTCAACCTGCGCGCGAGCGAGGTCGTGTTGACGGGCGACCTGTATCTGGTCACAAAAGACGCCGACGTGATGTACAGCCGGCTCGACAGGCCCAGTCCCGCAGCGAGGGCGAATATGGTGTACGCCAACACAACCATCATGGATGGCCGCGGCCGCGGCGTGGTCACAGCCATCGGGACCGTCACCGAGTTTGGCAAGCTTCTGGGACAGACCGAGGTCGAGATGGAACGGCCCGTGCCGATTGATGAAGACGTCAAGCCATGGCGGATGTTTGTACGCTACATCGCGCCCTGGAAGGACAACTCCTCGAATTCCTCGGTCCGGAGGCTCGGCTGGATCCTGCTCCTGTCGGCAGCATTTCTTGCCATGATCGCCGCCGTGGTTGCGGGAATGCGGATGACGTGGGGCCTGCTGCATTTCTTCGTTTACATATGTATCGCCATCATCCCGGAATCGCTCATCACCGTGTCAGCGATCGGCGGTCTCATAATCATCGTGAAGCTACGCAGGATCAATGTCTTGATCAGTGATCCAAGCGCGCTGGACATTATCGGCAGTGTCACCGACGTCTGCTTCGGGCGGATGAGTGATCTGACACAGGGCACGCTGATGGCCAGGAAGGTATGGCTCGAGAATGGTTCCGAACTCACGGTCTCGTACCTGGTTGAGGCGATAGACCCGACCGACGGCGAGATCACGAGAAACACAACCAAGCCCGACCCCGTGGACCTGAAAAGATTTCTCGTCGCAGTCACTCTGAACAACAACTCGATCCTGACGTTTGATGAAGGATGCTGGTCTGCCGTCGGCGAGCCGGTCGAGATCGCGCTCGAGGTTCTCGCCACCCGCTACCGGATGGGAAGGGTGCGCGTGCTGGAGGACGGCGGGTATCGGTTCGTGGCCGAGTATCCATTCGACCCGGCCACCGGGCTGACGACGGTGGTGTATACTCGGCCGGACTGGCCGCGGCACGTGGCGTATACCAGGGGCCCGGTGGAAGCCCTCCTGCCCAGACTCTCAATGAACGAGGCGGGCCGCGAGTGTGTGCGTCGCGCATCCGGTCGTTTCGCAGACAGTTTCCAGCTCCACGTGGTATGTTTTGCCAGGAAGCTGGCCGAGCCGGCCGCGCTCGCCTCGCGCGAGGGGGCAGAAAAGGACATGAAGTTTCTAGGTCTTGTCGGGATTGAGAATCCACTGAAGCGGGACTGCCAACGCATCATGCTCGAGCTCCAGGCTGCCGGCCTCGCGGTCCGCATGTTCACCGACGATCCCGTCAAGAAGGCCACCAGAAACGCGATCGTGGCAGGCATCATCGCGCCGGACCTCGTCCCGGAGGGGATCCCGCGCCTTGTCATGGAAGGTCCGAAGTTCGAATCCCTCACGGATACCCAGGTCGATGAGCTACCACAGCTCCCGGTCGTGCTGGCGAGCTGCGGTGGCCGGGTTAGAACGCGGATGATGGAGGCATTGAATCGGCGGGGCGCGACATCGCTCCTGATGGGCAGAACCGTGGCCGACAGAGAGGCGCTGCGCAGGGCCGCGGTGAGTGTGGCCTCTGACGAGGAAGAGCTAGGAATGAGCCCGAATGAGGTCCAGGTTGTTTTGCGCGACTGCGACCTTGGATCAATCGTCCATTTTGTTACGATGGGCCGCCGGTACTCGATAAACTTTCACAAGGTGAGAGAGGACGCGGGACTGCGAAGAAGCAGAGGAAGAAGAAGCAGAAGAAGCAGAAGAAGCAGAAGCAGCAGCAGAAGAAGCAGAAGAAGAAGAAGAAGCAGAAGAAGAAGAAGCAGAAGCAGAAGAAGAAAAAGCGCTAACGCGACCAGTATGTAATGTTCCTTCTGGTCTCGGACCTCGGCCAGGTCCTACTGTTCATGTTGATGATCCCGTTCGGGGACGGGAGCGGTGATTTGATCTGGCCGCTCTCGCCGTTTGCCGTTCTCTGGATTAACCTCTTCACCGCCACGCTGCTTGCCGGAGCCCTGGCCATGGAACCTCTGGAGACTGAGGCGTCGGAGAGACCCCAAAGATCGGTAGGCGATCTGCTCATGCCGGAGAACATCGCCGACAAGGCAGTCTACGGCTCGACCATGGGGCTGCTATGCATCGCCGTGTTCTCCATCGTCGCCAGGGACAGGCTGGAAATCGGCCACGGCGTGACCTTTAACTCAGACTCAAAGTTCGACAGCGTGTGTCCGTGTCTGCTTCGGGCGCGGGCCGCGACCTTGGCAGTGATGACATGGCTGCATATCATTACTGCGTACGTGGTGAGGGACCATCACGGCGCCGAAGTTGAGTGGAGCTGGGAGTGGTTCACGGGCAAGATGTATGCTCCGCTCATGGCCAGGGAAGGCAACGCCTTGTTTCTCGCATCCCTATTCGTCTTCGCGGCCCACTTTCCGATCATCCACCTGGGCGCATCGGGTGGGTGGTTCTTCGAACATATGCCTCTTACGTGGGAGTGGGGGCTGGTTGGAGCCAGCTCGATTGTGTACCTGGCTGTGATAGAGGGCTGGAAAGCGACCAAGAGGAGTCGGAAACGTAAGGGCGGGGCGAGGATGTCTCCAGGTCACGGATGATGGACGACCTCGAGGAGGTTGTCTATCTCGGTCAAGCCTGGTCCGCGTGGGGGGGGGGGGCATGACGTCAGGGTGGTCCTTATCTTGCTTCCAAGTACTCCAAAGTTGGCAGCTTACTCCTAAATTCCTATATGAACAGCTTACTCCAAGCTAGCCGCACGGCCAGCTTCGTCACCGCACCGAACCATCGCTTCTTCTCCCTGACGAGAGAACGCAACTGGTTCCGTCTTCGAGCGCGCGTGCGGGCGCCCGAACACGTGCGTGACCGGCATGAGGGATCATAAAGCCACCCCGTCCCGGTGCATGGCCGTGGCGGTGGTGACAGACCGCCGACCGGGCCGGCGATCTGGGCACGGCCTGCTGACTATTCGTGGCACGTGATACCACGTGATAGTTCGCGCCTGTCAAAACCAAGCCCTCTGGGTGATGGTGTGACTGCCCGGGAGCGGTCTCAGCGGGACTCTCTGTCCCAATCACGTACACGCTGAGGTCTGCCCGGGCCTCGTCCGGACGGGTTTGAAAAGTACACGTGGATGACTTGAAGCCTCACTTGCCGCACTTCTACTAGGGATCCTGATCTACACACCCCGGAGGGCTCCACCCGAGGCCTGATCGGTCAGGAGCGGGCAGTCCGGCCTCCTGAGGCCTGACTATGCCGGAAGTGGCTACTGGGGGTGCCGGCTGGCGACCCTTCCTGGCAAAACCAGTGGGTCTCGCGCCATGCCTCGTGGGAGGGGGAACCCTCTTCAAGGGCATCCCCCCTCCTTCCTTCCGTTTGTAGAGAATCAAGTCCTACAAAATATCTAGCCTCAGCACTCGTGGAAACGTGGTGCTTTAGGCCGGGTATACCCTAGGCAAAAGCAACAAGGGTTATCCCAATTGTTGATAGCGTGTATAGCTAGGACAGGCGTTGCTTGCTGGTTTGTGAGCTTTGGGATGATTGCAAACTTGGCACAATCAGATCCTAGAGACGTCAGCCCGTAGTCGAATGACATTCCTGACATCGTCGGTTCCGGACGTTCGACCATCCCGTATTGGTCCATATGTTGCATAGTAAACCAGTTACTGGCCGACTTTGGGACCAGATAGGCTCTCTCCGTCTCGATCCAGGATCCAGTTAGGACACAAGACCCCGCCTCTTTCTATGCGGTCTGTTTTAGTCGGGGGATTGAGGGATGGTTTTCAATCAACCGGGTCCCATCCAGTATTAAGCCTCAGCATTCGTTCGCTTAAACGTGGTGCTTGAGGCCGCATACCGGGCGGGCAGGAGCTACAACATGGCCGGGTGCCGGCTGCTGGCTATCGTGTTAGGGTGGCTCGATCCTTGCCACGACTGGGGTTTCCTCCCACCCACAACTTGTCAGCAGACTTGCTGACTATGGTCGGTCGCAGCGGCGGCAGCCAGCAACCGGCATTACACACCATTGCCCACCGCTGTCAGCCAACCCCCTTATCCGCATCCATCTTGTTCGGCCCCTTTTCTTCTCACGGCGGCGGTCGCCTTGGAGCATCCCGTCCCGGACGGGGGGCTTGGAATCTTTTCATTTCAGACTGGGTCGGCTCTCAGCTTCCCCACGATCGCCTCTTGTAGTAGTTTGCGTGTCTGGAGGGGGGGGAAAGCACATTATGGATAGGAGATGGGTCGCCACCACCATATCAGGGTAATAAATACCAGTCATATATCGGACTCTCCCGCGGCCGGCTGTGGTGGTGGTTGGCGGTGGTGGTTGGTAGCTGGTTGGTGGTGGCGGCCGACCCGCCTCCCGGCAGACATGCCTGCAGACAGCATTGGACAGGGTACACCCCTCGATAGAAGCTGGACATGTCGCCGCCATACTCAGCGCTCGCCTCGCGAGCCAATGTGCCCGTCCCTCGGTGTATTAACTCAAACTACCCCGCCGGTCCTATCTATTAACACCCCTATACACCACAGACGGCCGACGTCTCGACGCTGATTTTCGGGTCGAGCCGAAGCGCGGTCCCTGTTCGTTCTGTCCCTGCATGCATGTCTCCTTGAAGACGAGGTCCCTAAGCTGCCGTCTCCCACCTATCGACTTAATCGTGACGAGCTGATCGGATCGGATCTGTCCTATCCTATCCTATCCTGTCATTTCCTGTCCTGTCCGGCTCGTCTCGGCCGTCTCGTCGTCGTCACTGTCGTCGTCGTAGTCTTCTCGCTTGCGAGGCCCTGAAACTGCCGAGTTGTGATTCAAGTCCCTGACCCTGGCCCGCCTCACCAAGGACGACCACTCTCCCCCGAGGCCTGCGGTTTGGTCGAGAACTCGCACCCTCAGAGGCCCGGCCCGATACTGCCGAGTTCAGGTGCGGGGGGCGGATCAGGCGTCGCGTCGCGCAGGCACCGTCCACATGTCCTCCCATCCACCATCCAGCATTGCTGCACCCCAACCAACTCTGCTGTTTCTGCCACTGTTGCCGCTGCCGCCGCTGCCGCCGCTGCCGCCGCTCCGAGGCTACACAAATGTCCCGGGGCAGGCCCCCCCGCAGTAGCCTACGAACCGTCTTCTCAGCCTGCCCGCGGTGTGTGGCTGGCTGGCGGCCAGCACGACCACGATTCGATTCGACTTGCTTTTGTTTGTCGTCTGGTCTCTTCCATTCCGCCGCTTCTCGTAGTCCAGCCGGCCGTATGCGCCAGATAAACGACCAATCAATCAGTAGTACCACGGCGTAAACAGAATGATGAAAACTGATGGAATAGTTTGGCGTCTAGCCGATTGTTCTGTACTCACATTGCATACGGCCTGTATATAACTGTTCTCTACATACATGCATATCGTCCCCAAGACCTGATCAGTCCGCAATGGGGTGTTCATCTCTGCTGCCGGTGCCGGTGCCAGTTCCGGACTCGCCGTGTAGCCAGAACCGGCCGGGCTCGACCCGGTCTTAGAGATCATAGAGATCATCAAACACCACGGATCCTAACCGGCCATCTCTCAGCAGACTTACACAGGAGAACTTGTGACCTAAGATAGTATCATTTACTAGACTCATGGCTAATAATGTGACAGTGCGTCTGTCTGCCTGTCTGCCCCGCCAGTGCCAGCCTGCCTGCCAGTGTCGCGATCCGTCTCCGGGTGTCTGGCTTATGTCATGACGCCGGGGCATGTCACACATCCCCATCCCGAGTCAGATCGCAACTGCAGCGCGCCCTTCCTTATACGGCTGGCCGACTGCTCTTTTGCCACAATCCAGGGCCCAGTCGTCGGTCGCCCTCACACGTCCGTCTGCTACCTCCAGCATTCTCCCTCTCCAACCATGCGCTCACGGACTCTTTCCCGTCCAGTCCGGGCTCATGCCTCATCAGCTTGCGTCATCAGTCTGTTGCTGGGTCCAGCAGTGTCGGAGGACTCGGACAGTCGATGGCGACGAGGGAGAAGGTCAGTCAGTCTCACGGCCAAGGCACCGCTAATTCCGTGTCCTGTCAGTTCGTCTCGACACTGTCAGCCTTGCTGAAAAATTATCTGGCATCAGAAGGCGGTGTGGCAAGGGTCGGAGCGAGCTGAGGCGCACCATGGTGGGTTGACAATCACAGCTGGACAAATGATTCACCGTAACAAGTGATGCTCCAAGATTCCCCGCTCCCGCCCCCGCTCTTCCCATCTTGTTCTCTCTCTCTCCGTGGTATAGTCATGTGGTGACAAACAAACATCTAGCTGTCGAGGCCAGAGTCGGCCGTGCTGTAGACCATGTTAAAATTATCTGTTCCGAGGTGATGCGTCGCGTTGCGGAATGAAGGATCAAGGTGAGAGGCCGAGAGAGCGCGACATAAAGGTAACATAGCGTATGGGTGTGGTGATAAGAGGAATATGCCGTGCTTGGCTCTCGATCCGTCACTTGGCGTCTTCGTGGTCCTCAGGTGTTGCTACCCCATGAGAAGAGGCCGCCTCGGAGGGATTGTTGTGGGCTGGATGTAGCATTGGCTGCGGCGGCGGCTGCTGCTGAGACTGCTGCGGCTGTGCCGACGTGGCTTGTGTCTGCGGTGGCTGCTGCTGCTGCGACGGTGGGGGCGGCTGCTGCTGCGGCACGTGGCCGTTGTGGACGTTGTGGACGTTGTGACCGCCATGGCCGCCATGGCCGCCGTGGCCGTTATGGTTGCTGTAATTCTTACCAGCATACGCTGCGCCACCTCCGTTGGCACTACCGGCTCGGTACTGAGATCCGTAGTGGTGGTGGATGTGGCCCTGACTGGATCCGAAGTTTTGGGGCCCGCCCATGCTGTATCCGCGCATGCTCACTGATCCTCCCGCGTCAGATTGTCAGATCCTGGCCCTGAGTGCCTCATCGATTTCGGGACAAGACTTACTCTGTACACCGGCCGCCGGAGGGGCGAACGACGGCAGCTGATACTGCAGGTTCGGGCTCATCCCGTATATCTGCCCCTGCTGTGAGCCTTGCGGCGTCATCATCGGGGGTTGGGGCCGGCCCGGGCTGGCGCCGGGGTACCCATTGGGTGCCGGCGCGGCGGATTGCAGGGGCCCACCGCCGCCGCCACCTCCTCCCGGCTGAGGCACCCCGTACTGCGAAATGATACCGGTATACAAGATGGGCGGGGGCGCCATCGTCTGATGCCCGTGACCGTATGGCTGCTGTTGCATCATCATCGGCGAAGGCCCGCCTCCGCCATGTCCCGGTGGCAAGTACTGTTGCTGCTGGTGAGGACCGCCGCCGCCGCCACCGTAGCCGCGGAAGTTGCCCAGCGCCTGGCCGGCAGGACTGGCGTACTGCGCCATTGCCGGCTGGCTGTACGGCACGCCGGGCGAAGGCATGGTGGGCGTGTACGCGACCGGCACCTGGACCAGCCGCGGCGACGTGAACGACTGGGCCGAATTCGACGGCGCCATCCGGTGGTCGTCGGGGCCGAAGGTGTGGGCCATGTAAGGCGGCGGCGGCGGCGGCCCATGTTGCGGCCCGCCGTGCGGCTGCATCGCCTGAACATGGGGGGACTGGCGCGGTGCAAGCACATGTTGTTGTTGCTGCTGCTGCTGAGCGGCCGACTGCTGGAGGTGGAACGGCAGCGGCGGCGGCTGCTGCTGCTGATGATGCTGCTGGTGTTGCTGGTGCTGGAGCGACACCTGTGGCATGCTCGGCATCGTGTTGGGCGTGGCCGCGACCGACGCGGGGGCAAACGGCTGGCGCAGCAGGTGCTCCTTGTACGTGCGGTGCATGGTCGAATCTGATTTCTCCTCGTCGTCCTGGAGCTGGCGCCAGGTCGGGAGTGTGTCGTAGCAGGGCCGAAGCCCGTCATTGTCGTCCCAGTTACGGCCCACAGGTGTAACCAGGGCCTGGATCCGGGTCAGGATCAGGCACTTCTTCGGGTCGACTGCTTGGGTCTTGCGTCGGATCAGCTGGACTTGTGCTACCGCCTGAGGCGGCTGCTCTCCGGCTGCGCCGTTGGCAGCCGTGCCCATGTTGCCTCCAGCAAGGACGACGCCGAAGCCGACGCCGACGCCGGGCAAGGCGGGGGCGGATCCTGAGTGGTGATGGTGATGGTGTTGCTGCTGCTGCTGCTGCTGAGAGTGCAGGGTGGTATGAGAGGAGCCCAGGCTGGCATGAGCATGTTGTCCGTTGGGGCTGAACGGCACCATGAACACGTTGGGTCTGAACTCGTCGCTATTGGGGTTCAACTTGGCCGCGGCCAGATGGCCGAGGTTCGAGACCATCCGTCCCCGGCCGGCGCCGAAGGATGGATCCATCAGGGCGGGGCCGGTGGGAGGCCGGAGGTCGGGCGACATGGTGTGTGGAGGCTGGTGAGCAATCGGAAGCGGCTGAGCCAGCTTCTGGGATTCGTGAATCCGCAGACGCGTCGACAGACTCGACCGGCTCGGCGGCGGCGGCTGCTGCTGCTGCTGGTGGTGGGGGTGGTGATGTTGTTGCTGCTGCTGCTGATGCTGTGGCATGTGCTGGCTCGACCTGTCGGCACGGTATGGCTGCTGGTGGTAACCTCCCGGCCCGTAGGGCTGGCGGGATCCGGGATGGCGGTTTTGCATGCCGCCGGAGTGGCCGATGTGCGGTCCTCCCGGCATGGGGCGCGGGACAACCTTGGGGTCGACGACAACGGCGGGAGTGAGTCCGATACCGGACGGGGGGCTGGTGACGGGGACCGACCCGGGGCCGGGCCCGGCCATGGCGCCGGATGCAGCTGATGCGGCGGCGGCCTTTGCCAGGATCGCGGAGGCGGCTTTCAGTACCTGTTCGGTAGTGGCGGCATCAGACGCGGCTGCCTCCTCCCTGGCGATGGCATCCTTCGCCCTCGCCATTTCCTCGGCGTTGCGGAGCGCCTTCTCCTGAATCTCTTTCTGCTTCTCCGGGTTTTTGGCGATGATGCCGATGAGGTCACTCGGGACCGGGGTCGACAGCTTGAATGAATCGGCAAACTTCCTCAGCTCGGCGAGCCTGACCTGCTTATCCGCCTTAGCCTTGTTAGTTCTGACCTTGTCGTAAGACTCGCGTTGCTGATTCGCAAAGTTCTTGAATGAATTCAGCACATCGCGTTCTACCGTCGAGGTGGCATCCTTTGATACAGGATGCTGTTGCAGCTGTTGCGGTTGCAGCGGCTGCATCATTGGCTGGGGAGGAAGTTGTTGCTGCGGCTCCGGCTGCGGCGGCTGCTGCGGCTGCATGCGGCCCTGGGGCAGTATGGGCCGCAGCGGAGTGACGACCCTGATCTCGTGCCGGTCCCTGATCTCGCCCGGCCCGGCTGGCGGCGCCGCAACAGGCGGCTTGGGCCCGCTCCCAGCCGCCGCCGCCGCCTCGGCCGGCCTCACCGACGGCTCGGGCCTGGCCAGATTCTTGGCCGCCGCCGGGCCTTTCTCCGTCGGCCGGACGGCAGCAGCATAAGAGCCGGCGGGTCTGACAAGCGCCGGCTTCGCGTCACTCGGCTTGTTGTTGTTGGGCTCGGCTGGGCCGGCAGTCGTGGCCAGCTGCTGCTGCAGCTTGCTGGGGCCGAGCGGACCGGCCGTCGCCTTCTTTGCCAACGTTCCCTTGATCTGGGACGATATGATGGCCGGGTCGACGGGAACACCGGGGACGGTGGCCTGGCCCGAGGGAGCACGCTTCGCCGGCGGGGTGTATTTGTTCTCGCGTCCGGCCAGCGGAGGGAAATCCTGCCGGCGGACACCGCTGTACCTGTTGGATGGCGAGGAGAGGGGTGATGTCAGTCAACAGGCCGGCTCAGGGTCTCCATATTCTCTCATGTCGGACGATGCGGCATACTTGTCTTCCTCGTCAACATCGCCGTCCTGTCCGGCCCCTTGGCCATCCATGACCCGCTCCTCCGCCACGTGAGTGGTGGCCGGGGCACTCAGCTCGATCTCTCGCGCCTTCCTTTCGGCCGCTATTACCCGGTCCTTGTAGTCTGGGTGGGACCTGTCGATAGGGGTGGTGTAGATGTCCTCGTTGTAGTCGGTCGTCAGGCCAAACTTCTGCTCGTTCACCTTGAACTGGTCCCAGGCCTCGCCGTTTCCAGCCGGCTTCTCCAGGACAACGTCCATGTCACTGGCGGACGTGTCGGCGGTGGTTGGAGCGCTCCACGGCGTCAGGGCCCGCTCGTTGAGCCGGGCGTTGGCGATGACCGAGTCGGTACGGAATCCCCTGCTGCCTGTGGGTCGTGGTCCCGGTTGGGCTCGCGATCAGCACGATGCACGGGATATACGACCCGATCCCACCCCAGGTCAGGCGCCGACATACCGTTCTGCGCCGCCGCCCTGCCATCTCCTCTTCCAGAGATGGGTCCGGCCGCGTCCTTCTTGGAGTAGCTCATGCTCGACTCTCGCCGGGCGGCCGACGTGCCGCCTTCCGGCTGAGGCTTCTTGTGCTGGACCATTATTATGCCGTCCGGTCGGTCGTCCACCTGTCGTGCAGGGGGGGAGGGGGGCGGTGGCCTGCGGCGAGACGCAGAATATCGATACCGGCCGGGTGAGTGAGTGGATGCGGGAACGATGGGTGATGGGGTTATTTTTTTCCGACAACCGTTGCGCCCTGTACAGCAAAACGCACGCGTCAATATTCCGCCGTCGGGTATCCCTGTGGCTTCAGGATAGTAGGAACAGAGCGGCAGCGGGGAGGGCAGTGGCGGCCGGCTCCCAGCCAGACCCAGATGAATGCAGAAAAGGGAACTTGTCGGGTCCTCACGCGCGCGCGCGAACAAGTCCCGGCCAAGTATGAAACATCCAACTTGGCAGAAGATACAGAGGGGGCAGACAAAATGGGGCAGGATGTCGGACTGTCGGGATGTCGGCAGGGCTGGACAGCCAGATAGCCTGAACGATACCGCCGAGGCTGTTAACCGAGACAGAGGCTCGGCTGCTGCTCTCCGTGCACTGCCCAGGCTGGAAAAAAAAGGGCCCGGTTGGTGCCGGCCTGGGGAGGGGAGGGGAAGGAAAAGTAGCTGTTGGGGGGTGGGATTGAATGTGGGGACGGGGGGGGGAGAGGAGGGGGGAAAGAGAGAAGGGGAGGTCAATGTTGATATGGCCGGGACAGCAGCTGGACCGGGAAGGAGGGCAAGTACTCTCTGTCGAGCCGCAAGCTGCAAGCCGCAAGCCTCGAGCCGCGAGCCTCGAGCCGTGATTGAGGAGGACCGAGGTGGGCAGGGAGAGGGGTCTAAGCCGGCGGACACAAAAGGAAGGCCGAGGCGGAAGAAAAAAATTGGGAAACCGCGGTGGGCCGAGACAGGGATGCACCGAGGCGGAAGGACGGCAGGAAAGAAGATGGGAACAGAATACGAACTTTGAATCGCGCCCACGCTCACAGTACTCCCTCTCTCTTTCTCGTTCTCGTGCGCGAGATCGAGACAGCTGGCCAGAACAGGGAGTGGTGGTCGCAGTCGCAATCGCAATCGCCGGCCAAGGCGCCGAATCGGGGGGGGCTGGCGACCGAAATGAAGGCGGGGGAGCGGGCGGGGAACAGAAACCGGAAGGGGCGGCAGGAGGAAGAGGAAGGGGGAATGAGAGGCGGGGGTAGAGGAATAAAAATCGACAGAATTAGAAAAAGAAAAAGAAAAAATTCAATTTCGTGTTGTTTGTGGTTACGATGAGGCTTTGGTGGCAGTAGTGGTGGTCGTGGTTCGGCTGCCCCCCCTACCTGCCTTGGCGGACACGGACGAGGCAGGAGCGAGGGAAAAGAGAGAGAGAGGGAGGACGCACAGCAGGGCAGGCCGGCCAAAAAAGTATCCGGTACCTTGGGGCCGCAGTGGGAAGAAGGACTAGAAGGCGACTGACTCGTTGGCAGCGCGTTGGGAGGGACACCACGTCGGGGACTTGAAGTGGTGGCGGTGGTGGTGTCAGGTACCCCCCTCGCCGGTTCAGTAGCAGGGGTGTGGCACAGAGCAAAGGGCAGCACGTGACAGCCGGCTTCCAATTGCCAGGATCCCTACCTACATATCATGAGCAAGAAAATCGGCCACAAAATTCAATTTTCTAATGACAATAATGTTAGGATCAATACATGATTGCTATCAATATTCAATATCAACCTAGTCCTTATAACTCTCAGCATGGCCAGAAAATTATAAAAATGTATAATAGGAGGGCCTGCATGGGAAAACAACCGAGGGCGGCGGATTCGCTGCATCCATGCATGCGACCAGCTGGCCGGCAGTTTTGGGGCTCTGGATGTTTTTTGCCCCCCTCGAGGGCGTTATTCTGACGGGCCCGGCTGGCCCAGTTGACCGACCTGCACGGCATCTCTGTTGGGTCTTGTGCAGTCTGCCAGATGGACAGGCCGATGGACCCTGGCTCGCGGCTTACCAGACCCCCTCGATTCACTCCTCAGACCCCCTCCCGACTCGCAGCTCAGGCCCCGAGTGGCTGACTGGCCAGGGGCTGACTCGAGTGCGCGAGCCTCAGATCCGCATCATGAATAGATGCGATACCAGATCATCACTCCCGGCTGCACTCGGGGTTGCTGTTCATCATACCTGGCCATGGCATGCTTACTGGCCTGTGATCCCCTCAGACACTTCCTCCGCATCGCTGAGGGCAGGGCCATGTCGCCACACACAAGCCATGTCGCCGCGCTTGCCATTCATCAGGCTTCATCAATTGCAAAATGGGGGCGCGCGCCCTGTTCTCGGCGAAAGCGCGCATGTGGCCGCCAAGTAATTACCGCTCCAGGCCAGCCGCAACCGTGAAATCGGACGTGGATTCTCTCCAGAGACAACTGATGAGTCGTAGACGACAGGGAGCATGCCATGTCGTACCATATCTACCACCCCTCCCGAATCTCTTCATGCAACACGACTGCCTCCTCAACCCCGGCGCCGACTGTCTGGGCAAGAAGAATGAGGAGAAAACAAATAATACTTGAGATCTATCTACAACCTCTATACTCGCAGACCGAGCTCATCGCCGTACGGCAGCACAAAGAGGTCGCCCACCGCCGCCACTGACGCCTTGCCGTCCAGGAGTGCCTTGGCCGTCTAACCCCGAGCCCAGCCGAGTCAGCACCGGCCAAAAAGAGAAACAGACAGATGATCTCACCTTCTGGAGCTTCTCCTTTGTGACCGACTCGAGGTCGCTGGCCAGGTCAGCTGTTTCATACGCCCGCCCGGCGTGCGCGAGCCCGGTGCCGGCGAGAACGACGGCCGCGTCCCTGGCCTGGGCCGCATCGAGCGCGTCAAACCTGGCCCTGGCGACTGCTTTGGCAAGATCATCCGCGCCCGGTCCGCCGCCGGCCACGTCCTTGAGCACCTTGACGGCCGCCGAGGCCGCCGACCGGACTGATTCGGCCGTGGCGCCGCTGATCTGGATCGCGAGCAGGCCGGCGTCCGAGTACGGGAGGTGGACGGCCACAGCAGTCGCGTCGGGGGCGGCGGCCGCGGTCGCCCGGGCTAGCAGGCTGGAGCCGGTCGTCCACTTGATCGAGGACTGGCCGCCGAGGAGGGAGGCCAGGACGGCCACGATGGCCTGTTCCGGCTTGGACGCCGCCTGGCCGGCCCCCGGGAAGGCTATGACCATGGCGTTGCCGTGCGGGTGGCTGACCCGGCCCTCGCCGCCGTAGTATGCCGAAGGCTTGTTGTTGAGGGCCATGTGGGTGGCGGGCGCCGGCGCAACCAGGTCCTGAAAGAATTCCGTCGCCCACCGGGAGATCGTCTCGGCCGAGGCACCGTCGCAGATGAGGCAGAAGTTGCCTTTGCCGTAGGCGAGGCGGGAAAATTGCCCGACCACGTCTTCGTGCACATACTTGGATGGGGTCGCCGGGGTCGGGTAGAGCGCCGAGCCGAGGCCGGTGTGGAACGCGGCCGCGTGGGCCGAATCGAGAGCGATGCCGACCGCGTTGGCCGAGTACGCATCCTTTCGCAGGTTCAGAACCGGGTCGATGTCCTCGTGGAGCTCGTGCGCTGGCCGACACCTGCCATTAGTCCGAGCCCTGACAACAGCCTGCCCAGACGCGATAAACACGCGTGGGGGAGGTTGGCCGGCTGGCAAGAAAAGTGCGGGGGGCCATGGTCTTGCTAACACGTGTATTTTGTCTGCGAGATCACTTCGGCCAGTAGTTCCACAAAGTACGGCAAGTCTTGGCGGAGGAAGCTGGCCGACAGCACCAGGGCCTCGCGCGTGTGGGAGCCGTGCAGCTGGCCGCCGAGCAGCTCGGCCTCGCGGGTGATGCGCAGGGAAGACCGGTTGACCGTGTTCTAGCCCGGTCCAGCCCGGTACGAGGAGGGACTCAGCGACCTGGCCTCCGTCTATCGAGGGAACGGGGAGCCCACCTTGAAAGCAAATGCCTCGAGTCCGGCCGTCAGGCCGGGGAGCGGCTCGTACCGGGTGCCGGCCTTGGCCACGATCGCGAGCTTGGTCGTAGGCCCGAGCATGTCCCGGGACCCAATCTTTATCCCGCCCGCTTCTGAGATCTGGAATGACGCCGCCGACGCCGCCGACGCCGCTGAGGGGGGAGGGCCAGAGCGTGTTGCTGCTGCCGCCGACGCCAGAGATCGTCGCGGGGCGACGAGTGCGCGGCAACAGCAGCTGCCTGCCCGGAGGGCGAATGACGACCGAGAAATCATGATCCTGGGGGTGCGCGTGCGCCGTGCAGTTGTCCGTGATAGTGCGTTGCAGAGACCGAGGGAGGGAGATCTCCCCTGGATTCACCGTGATGGGGATGGGCGGGGAGCTTGTCAGTCACGTGCCATGGTTTTTTTTGCTTAATTGGTGCTCCACCTGTAGGATTCGTTCCATTTTTCCATTGGGGCGGGCGGGATGTGGTGGGGGGGCTCTCAGCCGGCCGGCGACACTGCCGCGGCTTCTGGTCGGTGACGAGGGGAGTCATACCGGGGGGGAGATTTTTTTTTCGTCCTGCCGAGCTCAATAGCAAAAGAAGAGTTCAATCTTGCCACCGACTGTGGATCACCCTCCCCCTCAATATCCTGCTGAAATTTCTTCCGTCCTTGCCCCAACTCGACAAGGCCTCACATTACTCGCACGGCTACGAACGATAAAACACACACTACCAGCGGCGAGGAGCGGGTTCGCGATAGCTCTCTTCGCTCCCCGTTGGCTGCCAGCCTGCCGAACTTACCACCGCCGTGCTCGACCCCCTAGACAATGACCTCCATGACCGGCCGGTAGCACGGATGATAGCTCTAGGGATAGTGAGAGGATCTCTAGAAGCATACCCGATCACAACCACGAGGCACAATGCTGGTCGTGAGTTTCGCGCCCACCCGGAGGAGTCGTCCGCGCCTGAGCCGGGACCTTGAGCTGACCTTTCTGCTGCCCCTGCCCCCTCTTCCAGTCCAGCCAGGCTGCCGAGCTGTTTGCTCTGCTTGTAGACGGCCTGTATGGGGCGCGGCCCTCGGTATGACCTGTGGAAACCGGCACGCACGCGACCTCGTATACTGACCGAGGAGCTGCCGCCCAGAGGATCCTCGCCGCGCTGCTCACCCAGGGCCGATCGACGGTGCCGATGCTCAAAAAGTTCACCGGCTTGAGCGCCGATGACCTGCATGAGGATATCGTCAACTTGTCGCAGTGGGGTCTGCTCTACCACTACCGGCCATGGGATTCGCGGGACATTTGGTACGAGGCCAACCCAGTCACGTGCTATAACTTGGTTCGGATCGAGAAGATAGCGGGGGTGATCGCGGACCAGTACGGCCCCGCCGAAGAGGATGTCGTCCGGGCCCTGCTGCGTCACGGACAGGTCCGGATCTCCAACCTCGAACGCATGGTGCCGAACCGGGCCGACAAGGCCACCACCATGGCCACAGCCACGGCCGCGGCCGTCGCTGCCAATGTCAAGGCCGAGCCCGGGCCCAGGCCCTCGGCCGAAATGTCCCTGAATCGCGTCCGGTCGGTTTATCACCTCCATCGGGTCCTGTACAACCTTATACAGGCAGATCTCCTCGAGGTTGTCGGCCGCCGGACCTTCCAGAGCCCGGATGACATCTACTTCGACGTTGATGCCGAGATGGGCGGAGACGTAGCGGCCGCCAGGGCTGGCACCCGCAAGGCCGACCGTGAACGCGCTCTCGCCGTCAAGGTGCGGGCCGCTCGCGAGGAGCGCAACGACCTGAAGCGGCAGCTGGATCCCGGCCCCAATCTTGCCGTCAAGAGGATCCGGCTTGCAAACGGGCACGCGGCCGAGAGCAGGAACGGCCGGGAGGAATCCGAGCCTGGAGATAACGACTCGGCCGAGGAGAGGCCCTTTCTCGATGTGAGTCGTCCTCGTCGCCATTTATTTTCCATGCTTCTTATCCAGCCGAAGTCGTTCCAAGATGTCCAGCTGAACCCTCACGTATCCGGCCTGCTGACTGACCGGCAACCAGTCCAACGCTACCATCTTCCTCAACCCCGAGAGGTGCTTGGTCCTGCTCCGAAACCGAACCATTTCCAGGCTTGCGGCCGATGCGTACGGTGACGTGACCGGGCAGGTGTACCATGCTCTTCTCCGCCTGGTGACGGCCAAGACGCCCCGGTGCGGCGCCACCGAGGGTATGGGCACGGATCCGACCCGACAGCCCCGGGCGACGACGATGGAGGTCCTGCGCGAGCTGGAGCCTTGGGTCGACGTCTCTGCCGGCATCGGTGTGGTCGACGAGGGAGACATTGATGTCGATAGCGCCGAGAGGGTGCGGACCGTGCCGCCAGGGCCCAGAGATGGCTCGGACGACGACGACGACGAAAACAACGACGAAAAAGATAACGAAAGCGACGACGACGAAAACGACCAAGAACCCGAGCCGGACAAGGAGCCCGACGATGACGCGGAACCCGAGGACGAAAGCACAAAAGGCGTCAAGGACGATAGCGGAGACGACAAGGTCGGCTCGGACATCAACCGAGGCCCGCCTCAGACGAACGGGTCTGGCCAGATGAACGGATCCGCCAAGACGAACGGAGTCGGACACCATAAAGCAACGAATGCCGCGGGGGATGCCGACCAGCATGAGGAGGCAGACACTAACTCGGCCGCCAACGGCAACCGCAAGGGCCGCGGCTCTGCCGACGACCGGGCCAGGCACGTGCGGCAGCACCTGCTTATGCTGGCCGAGAGTCGGCACCGCTTCGTCCGGCTGTGCGGCCGACAGGGCCGCGGCCAGTGGACCGTCGACTTCAGCTATCTGATGGAGGGACTGCGCGAGTTCGAGATGGATGCCACGATCGAGCAGCGGTTCGGCCGGCATGGGCTGCGCCTGACCCGAATTCTGAGGAGACACGGCAAGATGGATGAGCGGGTGCTGCCGGGGGCGGCCCTGATGAAGAAGCTGGACCTGCAGGAGCGCATGCTGGCGATGCTGGCGGCCGGCGTGGTGGACGTGCAGGAGGTTCCGCGCGACAGCAGCCGGGCCGCGAATCGGACCATGTTCCTGTGGTTCTTTGACGGAGACCGGTGCCAGGCCCAAATCCTGGAGCGGTGCTACGGGACCATGTTCCGGTGCCTGCAACGGCTCCGGGCGGAGCGGTTCCGCGAGCAGGAGCTGGTCGCGTTCGTGGCCCGGCCGGACGTCAAGGGGCGGGAAGAGGAGGTGATGGGGGAAGAGTACTACGGCCGTTGGTTAAAACACCAGGCCGTGGTGGAGCGGCTGCTGGCGCAGGTCAGGCGGTCGGACGAGGTGGTGGGAATGCTGCGGGACTATTAAGAGGCGCTCCGTAGAAGTCGTCTCGGCGGGGGAGAGGGCCTGTGCCTGCTACTCGTCTATATATATATCCCGGAATCAAAAACTGGTCCAGTCCAATGCGGACGCGCGAGATATCGTAGGCGTGCTCCCGAGATCCGGAGCGCAATTTGGAGCAGCTGGGTGGCACACGTGTCGAGTAGGGCCGGATCGGAGTCGGCGTCGGCGTCGGAGTCGTGCCGGAGTCGGAGTCGGAGTTGGAGTCAGAGTCAGATCAGATCTCGGCCTACTACGGGCCTCGTATAGATCGATTGCCGGATAGATATGTATATATATAGTCATTACTCGTTTAGCGCTAGGCCTCACGCCTACTAGTCCGTCATATCGACAAGATATATATCTTTACTACCGCATTACATATATATTTATACTTTCATCGACAATATAGTAATATCCTTCAGGGCCACGCTACATATCCCCGTCTATCGACAGGAGATAAATACCTATCTACATGCCCGCGCTACGTATCTCCATTGACCGTGCGCGGATCGCTTCTGTTCGGGACAGGTGCCATCGCGCTGAACTGGCAGGCAGGCAGGCAGACACCGCCAACTGCCGAACTTTCAGTCGACGGTGTCGCCATGGCAAAGATACGCACTTATGGCCTTGCCAGGGGCCGCGGGAGGCGATTATGGGCGCTGCGCAGCCAAGGGTCCAGTTCAGAGCAGATCTGCAGCCCGTCCATCTCTCACCCCCCCCCACTTACTGATCGTACCGTGGTTTTCTTTGGCCATAAGATGCCCCCCCAAACCACTCCTCGAACCCATTTTTTCTCCTGCTCCATGCCTATCCTCTCTCCTCTTTTTTCAGCCCCTTCCGCCCCTAGCAGCAGTAGCAGCAGCATTGGACCAGCATGAGCAGTTACATCCTGCTGTTCGCTGCCAGTGGACCGGCATTTGTCGAGCCTGAATGCATGCATCGCGAAGAGTGTCACATTCCGACTCGACGCTCACCTGCTTTCTTCTCGCCTCGAGTCACAAAATGGCCGCCGTCGGCGCCGTCGAGGAGATCGCAGATGGCACGATGCAGGGCCGTGTTCTTGGCGACTGGCTGCGACCCCCAGTGGCAGGGAAGTAATCAGCAAACTAGCACTCTGGGCTCGAGCTTTTGTGGCCCGAGAAGAGGCATCATGAGCCTGACCACGGCAGATCTCTGATCTGCGAGCTCTGAAACTAGCCAGCCTGGGCCAGGCAATAGTAGTCGTATATCGACACCATCTTCCCCTAATCGGTAGCTTAGCAAGCTCCGGGCTTCAATACGGAGCTTTGAGCCTCGAGTTCCCCGAGTTCCCACTGTGTGGCGGGAAGCTCGCCTCGAAATCGTCGCCACCTCGCAGCACCCACTGCCGCCACCACCACACAAGGACCAGAGAAGGAGAGGAGAAACAAGCGGGTCCCAGCAGGGGTATATAAACAGGTTGATACTACCGCGCCGCCGGGCTACGAGTCGGCTCGGCACGATGAGTGGGGGGTGGACTATGTCGCTCCGTCGCTTGCGAGTCTGTCGGACAACCTGCTTGGGCTTCGGCCCATTTGGTCTATCACCCACCCTGGCTAGAGGATATTAACCTGCGGGCATTCTATCTTGCCAACTTTGACCGGAATCGGGAGACTGGCTGTTGACTCACCCTTGTAGGTGCTGCAGGTAGGGATGTTCGCCGCCCCACCTTCGATCAGACCAGACGTACCGATATCCGGTCTGTGAATATGATTTAAATCAACTCCCCCACCCCCGATCCAAGTAGTTACCCGCTTCATCCTCTTCAGCCGCAAGAGACGCATCGACTCCGCTGTACGCGTCGAGATCCCGGAACGAGGGGTCCTCGTACGCCCCCCACAACCTGACGAACAAGGCCATATTCCCGCCGTCCGCTGGCTGGGATT